>PVLD010003202.1:0-147410 GCA_004027595.1 Dinomys branickii
TTTCTTTGTCTTTCTGAGACAGGGTCTCACTATGCAGTTCAGGTTGGCTTTGAACTCATTTTGTAGCCCAGGCTGGCCTTAAACTCACAGCAGTCCTCCTGCTTTAGCCTCCCAAGTGCAGAGATTACAGGCGTGTGCCACCACACTTGGCAGTGCTTGTCTTTCTGTACCCTTACACACACACACACACACACACACACACACGCACGCACACACACACACACGCACGCATATGTAGTACAACACTCGTCTGTCCCTTCTTGAATAACTTTTTTCTTGCTTTTACAAGTTGTTTACAGATGCTTAATTAGTTTATATAGAAGTTTGTATTTTTCTACAGCCTTAAGTGGAATTTTAAGAAATAGTTGCTTTTGTGTCTGACTACCCTGCTTTCTTGTCCTTGAGCTATCTGCATGAAGATGAGCAAGAATTGTGACCAGGGTAACTGTGTACAGGTGTAGCCTGAGTTCCTGTCCCCTGGAAGGGCTGCTCACTGTGCCTCCCTACTGGATCTGGTGAATGGGAGTAGAATCCTAGAAGTGGTAACCGCACATGGGACAAAGGTGACAGATGTATTTTTTGTCCAGTCTCCTGCCCTCAGGGTTACCCTTTAAGATTAGATGAAGAACTTGAGCATGAGTGCCCAGGACTACTGGACAGGCTGCTGGGAAGCTCTGGCATTCCCCAAACCCCGGAGCAGAGTGGGCCAGCCTCAGCTGCGGTTCTGCCTATCCCAAGATTCTCCCTGATGGTGCGGCAGTTGCAATTGTCCCAAAGCTAGCCTAATAACTTCACCCGAGAGTTCACTTCCATTTTGGCAGCATTTTCTCTTCCTCCAAACTCTAATGGGTTCATCCTTTTTTCCTATTAAAAAATGCTTCAAATTAACTTTCATTTTGTTTGCATACCTCATCAGATAAACATCTGTGTGTAATTTGTTTTTTATTTTTGATACTAAGGATTGAACCCATGACCTCATGCATGCTAAGCTCTGCCACTGAGCTGTACACTAGACTCATGGGTAATTTACCGTGAATCTGCTGCATCTGTCCCCTGGTGTCCCAGTCACAGCAGCATCCAGGGGCGCAGTGTGGTCCCCTTCCCCATCATAGCTGTCAGAGTCACTGCCACCCTAACAGCCCATCACCCTCTCCTTGCTGTCATTTGTAGTTTTGACTGTAGTCATTCCCAGATGTTAACGTCGCAGTCCAGGTTTGTCTGTTTCTGAAAGCCTTGTAGTCTAACATTGCAGTATCCTTCTGTTTTTGCCTTTTTATCAAATTCATTCATGTTGATTCATGTTCCTTTCCACAGCTCAGTAACTCTCTGTAATATGAACACATGACAATTTACCCATTTTACCAATTGATAGACATTTGGATCCATCTAATTTCTGGCTATTTGGAAGAGTGTTATAAATGTCCTTGTGCTTAACTTTTGTTTTATTAGGTAATGACTAAACATGCCCTTCTGGTCGGTCTGCAGGCGTACACGTTCCACACAGCTGCGATTTGGCTTGGATGTTTATTTGATCTTAATTCTTAGCGACACCTGCTTCTCTCCAGGCTTTGTGCTAGCCCCAGAAGGAGATGATGTGTCCATTATTGCTCTGCCATACCCTGAGCCTGCAGCCCGCAGTGCAGTCCTGTGCCTCCCAAAAGGCTGCAGGAAGTGTTTGACACTTTCATTAGTGCTCCGTGTTTTTTGCAAAGTTGAATGTGTGATGAGACACAGCTGCCGTCTGAATGTTTGTGCATCTCTTTTGAGTCTGGCAGAGTTGCCCTGGGGGCACTGAGCTGGGCGAGTGTGGTTTTGTTTTGTCTAATGTCTTTCACAACTGTCTCTTCTGCCCAGGTTGGCTTTTTGTGGATCAGAGGAGATGCCCCAGGGAGGAGGGGTGAGGCTGGGTCTGTTGGCCTCCCTAGGACAGTGTCTTTGGATTCTGGAGAAGTAGTAGTTCTTTCCTGACTATGCAACCTAGCTGTGCTTCCAGGTCTCCAAACAGGGCCAGCTGACACTGTGGACACACGTGTTACATGGCTCCTCTGGGTCTGTCATAGCCAAAGCTTTGTGGACCTAAAAGGAAAATATGACAATGAAAATAACTGGGTATGGTGATGCACACTTCTGATCTACCATTCGGGAGGCCAAGGCAGGAAGATGGCAGTGTGTTCAAAGTCCCATGGGCTGCGTAGTGATTCCAAGGCCAGCCTGAACTGTATAGTGAGACCCTGGCTCCAAAATAAATAAATAAGTAAATAAATTTCTGCAGAAGTTTCATTAGTGAAATCCAAGCATGGGAAGCAGCTACTAATGAGAAGAATGGGGTTCTTTTGGAGGGCTGACATTTCTCTGCACTGGGCAGAGAAATGTCTCTCCCCAGAGTCTCATCTGACCAGAAGTGTTTACCTGTACAAACCTTTAGGCTGTGGCTGCACAGAAAGGCTGTGGCCAGATTTGGCCAGTGGCCACCTGAGCCAGGCCAGCTCCTCAGACAGACTGTGGAGGCTGCCACACTGCCCAGCCTACCACTGAGATGTGGGTACCACCTCATCAGGTGGGGATTTGTGGGACCCAGAGGAAGCCGCTGAGCTGCTCTCTCAGAGAAGAGCCGTGTCACAAGGTGAGCTCCTTGCTGTAGGGACAGAAGAAGAGAGCCTGAGCCCGTGCCAGCAGCTGGAGCCCTTCGGGCAACTTGTGCAACGGGAGCTCCCCAGCAAGGCAGCAGGGCACAAGGAGCCGAATTTACGTGCTTTCCCCTTTTCATTTTGATAGCAGCATCACTCTCTGGCCTGTGGCTGCCACCCTGGACAGCACGGGCATGACAGTGAGGGTGGAACAAAGATATGGCCATTTTCCACTGTGGGCTTACCTTTACCTGTGCCAATCAGTCCCCGCGTGCAGCCCAACACTTACTTTCTTTGGCAGTATTTGATCATCGGCTCCTTTTGTTTTGTTTTCTGAGACAGGGTCTTGCTATATTGTTCAGGCTGGCCTTGAACTCACTATGTAGCCCAGAGTGGACAGCGATCCTCCTGCCTCAGTCACCACTGCATCCAGCTTCCTTGGACATATTTGAGACATGCCCCTATAGTCATGTTTATGCAATAAATTTACTCTGTAAAACTCGTTTTACAAACTAAAAGATCAGTCTGAGTCTGGGCCTTCAGAGGTTTGGCTGGACTTAAGCCTTCAGCCAGGCAAGCTGTACTTAGATGTTTATTGCCTCTTATTTTGTGTTCATAGTTTTTACACACAAATTCTGCAGAAGGTTGTAGTGTTTTTCCTTCTCTGGAGTTAAGGTAGATTTGGGGAGTTGTGTACTGAATGCTGAATCGGGTTACAAATCAGCTAAACAGCTTTGCTTCCTAGAAACTTTTGAAAGTTTTGTTATTTTTCTTTATTATTCCAGGGCTGTTTTTATAAATTACTGGACACAGACTTTTCCTGTCCTTCAGATCTAATCATTCTCAATTGGCCTGACCAAGCTTGGTTATCTTGAGTGTGCATCATAATGAAGGGCATGTCTTTGAGTAAGGAGGGAATTGCTCTCCCCCACCACAGTTTTAATTAAAATCACCTCTGCCACCCAGCGCAGTCACTTCCAGTCTGTCCTCAACAGTGGAGGAAAGCAGCAGTGTTTCCCAGCTGCTCCACTCAAGAAACCCTGCTTCCCTTCTATAGCAGGGCAGAAGCCCCCATGGTGACATGTTTCCCAGGATTTCCTGCAGGGTGCACTGGGAAGGGCTGTGTCCACACACACGGGGAGGACACCTGTCCCACACTGACCTGTCCACAGTGACAGACCTCGCCTCCGGGATGGCACCCACTTGGGCGATACTACATGCTGTCATCTGTGGGGTAGAGAGCAGAGGCTGGAGGGGTGGGGGAGGGGGCAATGTCCCAGGCTAATTCCCAAGAGCCTGCACCTGGCATCAAGCCCAGCTGGCTTCTGAACCATGGTTCCACCCACTTCCTGCATCTTTGGGTAGCTTTTCCCTGAATCCACTTCCTGACACCCTGAGCAGTTACTGAGCAACCTCCCAGTGCCCAACCTGTAGTCCCCTCTGCATCAGCAACACTGTCTACTGGCACAGCACCCTGCTCCCCGCCAGGCACTGGGATGTGCTGATGAAAGAAGCATCAGCTCTTTGCCAGGTGCACATCTGTAATCCCAGCACTCCGGAGGCAGAGGCAGCAGGGTCACTGAGAGTTTGGGGCTAAGCTGGGCTACATAGTGACTTCAAGGCCAGCCTAAACTACATAGTAAGACCCTATCTCAAAAAAAATTTTTTATACTATTTTGAATCTGTTATCAACTCCTTTCTACAACAGGGCAGAAAATAATGCCTTTTTTTTAAACAGACATTTTTAGTTTTTGGATCATAGCAACATTAAACAGAAAAGCCAGGCATGGTGACACATGTTTGTAATCCCAGCACTCTGGGTGGCTGTGGCAGGAGGATCACAAGTTTGTGCCCAGGTTGGGCAATTTAGCAAGACCTTGTCTAAAAATAAAAAAGGGCTGGGGGTGGAGCCCACTGTGAAGGTCCTGGGTTCCATCTGCAGTACTGCAACACACACACACACGCACATGCACACGCACACGCGCACACACACACACACACACACACACACAGAGTTGCATTCCTGCGTGCCCTACACGTACACACCCTCTCCACTGTCATTGTCCACACAGAGGGACATTTGTTACCATGGATAAACCTATAGCCACAGGTAGTTATGGCTCATGTCATGATTCTATGAGTTTGGACACAAATACAATGGCGTAATAAAAACACCTTTTTATATTGCAAGTATTCTGAAAAGCCTGGTGGTCAACTTTCTGTTTAAAGTTGCCAGCATGGATCACACTTCTAATAAAACCACCACTGTTGTTGCATTAAAGCTAGGCCTAAGGGTGCTGCCTCTGGAAGCTGGTCCCAGAGGTGATCCAGGAAGGCTGGGGTTCTCACTCCATTGTTTCAGCTCTCAGATGCTCACCCACTGAGTGCTTTGTGACAGGAACCCATTAGCAGCAGCAGCAGCACTGTTACCGAGCTCTGTGGTGCCAGACGCTGGGCTGTGTGTGCTTCCCTGACGTTCCTAACTCGGTCAGCATGGCAGCCCTATCATTGGCATCACTGCCAGTTTACAGATGTTCAGCTAAGAGTTGATACCCTTGACTACCGTGCTTCTCTATGTGTTGTGTGATTCCAAGGGCATTTTAGTTTGTGTCTTTCATGTAAATAAGTCTCCAGGTTTTAGAGTCCTTGAACAAGTACATTTGAGAGCCTGCTGTTTGCAGGTGTGGTAATACTGCTCCTGCACGACAGCTGCTCTGTCACTCTTTGCTGAATACTAAATATTTGTGAGTCTGTTTAATCATTCAGCCTTACAACCTAGGTATTATTACTGCCAATTTCTGGACAAGAGAGATGGGAAGGGTTAGGGACGGGACTTCTACCTCAGCTGATAGATCTGTGTCTGTATCTTTTCAAAAAGCAGGAGTGGTTTACCTCCCCCTGAACCACCTATGTCTGTGGTCCTATGATGTGGCTCCCCAAGTCTGCCTCACCCTCCTTTCCCCCGGGGACAGGACACAGACATGGGCAGCCACACGCTGGCTGGGGTCTTGCTGCACACAGGGCACTGTGAAGGGCCCTGTCTGGCTGGTGCTGTGACTAGGGCTGCCTGCTTCAGATGGGTGAGGTGAGAGCAGAGCTGTTTTTTGTAGCTTTAACAAAACTGCTGCTCTTTGCCACTTGAAAGCAGTGCTGCCCTCCTGGCAGAGGATATGTGTCCCAGAGTAGCCCACAGGCCTCCGGGGCTCACACGTGGCACTCTGGGGTTGTGGTGTTTAAGCATACATATTTTAATTGGCAAATTCTCTGTATTTTAGGCTTTGGATGTGGACCGGATGGTTCTTTACAAAATGAAGAAATCGGTGAAAGCAATAAACGTCTCTGGGCTGGGTGAGTACTGTTCATGTTCCGGGGTTTCTGTTAAAGTCTTGATACCGTGACACTGGTCACCACTAGCCAGTTAACAAACCTAGATGGCAGAGGTGAGCTGCGATGTCCTTGCTCTAGAAGTGGACGTTGTTTACCTGCCACCTGATTCAGGGACGCCCTCCATCCTCGGTGTTCCTGTGTGAACCACCTTGTCTCACCAGCTGCTGAGGACACCGCCTCTGTGGTTTGGACTGTGCTGAGAATCAGACCAGAGTTCCCTTTCCATTTCTTTCTTCTCCAGTTCCTGCCTTTCCTAGTTCAGGAAGAAAATGAATAAATACGCAAGCATTACCAACTAGTCAGAGTAAATGTATGCATAACATTTATAACTATGAAATTAATTGATCTAGACTTGGAGACATGCATCAGAACAACTCACTGTAACTTTCAGCTTTAAAATGACAGGCTGCACATACGTGGCAGGTCTGCCCTGCACAAATCCTGTGTGTGATAGAACATATTTTTAAAATGATCATTGTGTACTGCAAACGTGTACTATTAAAAAAAGATTTAAAAAAATTTTAAAAATAGCATAGGTCTGAAACCTAGTTATTGTGGGAATAATCCAGGTGGGCAAATGATAAATCCTGATTTCAAACTGGGGGGAAAAGTTATCAAGTAACTCTCTGGATTTACTAGGAAATAGGAGGATGGTGGCCTTGGGACACTGGTTGCTTGTAGAGGAAAAGGCCAGCGTATGGGAGAGCACCCTGCTCAGGGCCAGGAGGAGTCTGGGAACCTGAAGGTGGCCCTTGGTGTCCCTGCCTACTGTGTCCTCTGCACCCCGTGGGGTCTCCCTGTTGCCAGGGTGACTGGAGCAGGATGACAGGGAATGTCCTAGTCGTGCTGAGGTTAGTGGGACATGGACCCCACTCACAGTTGTAGGAGTACAAAGTCACAGCACTCTCGATACCCACCCAGTCTGGCCTTTCTGAAGTTCCATGTGTCCAGCAGGCTGGCCATGCACCTGACCTTGAGGGTCTCCTATTTTTGTCATCTTGCACCCATCTGTCATGGTGTGTCAAGTTTGGGTTATTATAGGGCCATGAGTCTGACTTTTTAAAAAAGCCAGACTCCTGGTCCTGAAATCTTTATTTCAAAATAAGTGTTATTATCTCCTTCTAAAAAGTCACCTGAGGAAACACTATACTTTTCCTGTGATGAAGCTGACATCGTTTGTAGCATTTTGGGAACTCTTTTTCTAGAACTGCTTTTCGTAGCACATTCTTTTGAATATATTTAGTAGGAAAATCTAAGGACAGATTAAATTGTCAGAAATAAGTCAGGCACATTCAGTAAGGGATTAAAGTGCTGGCTACCACAGTTGGCTAGGTGTGTTGTAACTGCGCTGAGGGCCCCCATTTCACAGAGGGTTCCTCTTCTGATGAGGGCATTAAGAGCGTTTGACAATTTAATGTGACGCTTGTCTAGCGAGAAGATTTTGTGTAGGATTGAAAGAAAAGTGAGAATAATTAGCATTTACTTCTCACCCTGCCCTTTCTTTTTTCTGATCTTCTTGTCCTTATTTTTCTTGAGCCTGGGACTGCCCTGGTTTGTCTTGGGCTGGCGCCATCTGACCTCGAACTGCGCCCCACGTGCCAGCTGCTGCCTGGCTGCCACTGCTTGGGGAACTCATGCGACTGACTGATGTCTGTGTCTTTATGCAGTCCCACCCTGGGCTCTAAATGTGGTCCTCTGCCGTGGTTCCCTGGGCAGGACCTGCCTGTCCTTCCCCACCCTTCTCTAACCATGGGGCTGAGGCATGGTGCAGGGCCAGCCTTCCTTGTCTCTCACCTGGTTCCTTTCCTGTTGCTTCTGTAATGAGTTCCCACACAGCGAGTCATTTCAAGAAACACAAACTTATGTTTCAGTTTCGCAGGTGAGAATTGCACTGTGTGTCTTGCCGGGCTAAAAATCAAGGCCTTGTCAGCAGTCCTTCCTGCTAGCTCTCACAGAGAATCTATTTCCTTCCCTTTTCCAAATTCAGGGCCACCTGCATCCTTTCCTCTCAGGCCCTTCCATCTGCAGAGCCAGCGGGTGACCAGTGAGTCTTTCTCACATTCCATCACTGCGACATCCGCTCAGGTTGTCTTGACAGAATAACAGACTCATGGCTCAGACAACAGAAAGTTCTTTTCTCGGAGGTGTGCAGGTGGGAAGGTGGTCCTGGCTTGCAGACAGCTGTTCCCTGCTGTGTCAGGGGAGCTGGCTCGCTGGGGTCCCTCCACAGGAGCACACCCATCCTGTCAGGAAGGTTCCATCTCTGAACCTCATCTGAACCCAATGGATCCCAGGGGCTCCTTCTCCAAATACCACCACCCTGGGGGTGCCCGCTTCGGTGTTTGAATTATCTGGGATAATCTCCCCAGTTGATTCCCCTTGCTGAGGAGACACAGTTTCCAGGGATTGGGACAGATTCCCATGTGGGTGTGGGACTTTATTCTACCAACTGCATGTGAGCACTTCGAGGGTTCAGGGTGAATCTCCTTGACTCTTCCAGTAAGCCCCATAATAAAGGGTTCCTAATATGCAGGCACCGTGCTAAACTTTCAATACTGCTTCCTGTTGTTCTCTTGGAGTTTTATGTCTGTTGATCTCTGTTCCTTGATTCCTTGCAAGCCTTGAGATTAAGGACCATTTTTCTGGAACACAAATTTGTAGGACTTAATGACTTATGTGATACAGAGCTCACAGAATCTAGAAAGCCTGAATTAAAAACTAGCAGTGCTACTCAAAGTCTGTGACATCAGGAAGAAATCTTCCTGAGCCCCGATTTCCTCATATGTAAAATGGGATTGTTTGTAGGATTATTAGTGAGAATTACCTGAGATGGCATGAACAAGCAGCAGTGAGATTCTAGACACGGATGTGATTTTGCTTGTGCTGACTATGTGTCCTTGGCAGCAGCTGGCACAGCAGGCAGATGCCCTTGTATGCCTAGAAGATTCTCAGTCATATATTGTGCTTCTGCTGCAGGTTCTTGGGGTACGAGAGGTAAGACGACAATTTTAGAAATACGCAGTGTATCTCAGGGAAGACCCTGTTTTCTGCTATGTGAGGGTTTCCGTGGATTTCTGAAGGAGGGAGGAGATTTGAGGTACCTTAGAGCAGGGGTGAGCACACTGATGAGCCACTTGTGTTTTCATGCTTGTGAGCTAAGAACGGTTTTTAGCATCTCATGTTGCACTTACACAATAGCCTCAGTATTGCTTCTTATCCTGCAAAGCCTTAATATTTACTGTCTGGTTTTTAGGAAAGAGTTTGCCAACCCCTGCTGTATGGCAGTGGTTCTGAAACTTCAGAGTTCCCCCAGTCTGCTGGGGGCTCTTGAGAAAACACAGTGACCAGGCCACACCCTCCAAGTCTCAGTTCAGCAGGTCTGGGATGCAGCCTGAGCAATTGCTCATGGCAGCAAGTGCCCAGGGGATGGAGCTGGTCTCAGGAAGCTTCTCTCCTGCTTTGAACACTGCACCAGACCAAAAGGACACAAGTATGTCCTATGTCTACCCTAAACAGTAGTCTTATTACACAATAGCAAGTGATTATGTCTGCTGCCAGTTGTTAGAAGTATGACACTCTGCCACATGTGTTTTCTGGAAGGTCTTATGAACAAAGCCACACAACCACTTACTATAATGATTTGTTGAGAAACTGTTCCTACAGCCTAATGGACAATGCTCTCACCCCTTTAAAAACCCAGCTCATGTTTATTTAAAACTCTTACTAGGCTAAAATTTCCCAAGCGTCTCAGCCCAGTGGTGGTTTCTCCCACTGGGAAGTTGAAGCTAACTTTTTTCTTCTGTGTTTGACGTGTCAGTGGTTGGAAAATTCATCTTAACCAAGGGGAAGTAGCAAGACTTTCATTTTGACTTCTCTAGAATTACTATATCTTGAAAACTTGGAGTGTATTCTACTGAGAGTAATGTGCTCACTGTACCTTTATTTAGTCTGAATGGCGTAGTGAAATGCCACACTCTTGAAAACTAAAAATACTGATTTTTTTCTCCAACTCTTAACTGCCTTCCACCTACTGTGACTTTGTGATAGTTCTTGTTATTTGCAACTGATAATTAGGATATAGTTTGGGGTTTTTTTTTTTTTTTTGAGACAGGGTCCCACTAGGTAGCCCAGGCTGGCCTTGAGCCTGTGGTGATCCTCCTGCCTGAGCCTCGCAAGTGTGTACCATCACACCCTGCAGAATATTTTAATTAAGTAAGCTTAAAATTAATACAGAAGACTGTTTCTAGTGTAGATACCATATAATTAGAGTAGTTCAAAAGAAATATGTGCAGTTATTTAGGAAATGAAGTGTTATTGTACATTAAGAAAGGATATGTGGCACAACTTTCTACCTGTTACATGAGATGATAACTAAATCAAGGTTGTCCTTGCTTTGTTCTTGGCCAAGGGTACAATGATGCTGGCATTCTTCCCCACTGCTGTGGCAGTTTGTGATGCACTTTAGGCAGCAAAAATCAAGCTTCATATTTCTGTGCTAAAAGAAGAGGAAGAGTACAGCATGATGATAAAAAGTATATCTGTGCTAACATTTATAAATGTGATGGTAGAGTACTAATAATGGTGGTGACTAAAGTCTAGTGCACGCCAGCAATCCCAGCACTCAGGAGGCTGATGCAGGAAGATCTTTTGGAGTTCGAGATCAGCCTGGGCTACAAAGTGAGCTCAAGGCCAGGCTGAACTGCATAGCAAGACCCTGTCTCAAAAAGAAAAAAAAAAAAAAAGAAAGGAAGGAAGAAAATCTAGTTCATGGAGTGTTTGTTTAAGCCAAGCACCGTGCTATTTCAAATAAGTATTTTCTATAAGTGTAATCGTACACATTGAGTTAGGTCTTATCCATTGGCAGCTGAGGGACACAGTACCAGTTTACCCAGGTTAGGTAGCCAGCAGGCAGAGCCCCTGCAGCCCTGACCCAGGTGTGCCTCCCCCTGCCTTGGTCGCCCTGGTAGCACTGGGTGGGACACAGTGAGGTGCTGTCTGGAGAGGAACAGGCAGCACCATGTGGGAGCACCCTGGCGGTCATTCTCTGAGCCTCTGTCCTTCAGGAAAAACTCAAGTGGCTTTGGTTGATCTCAAGTTCAGTATGAGCTGGTACATGACACATGTGCTGAAGGTAAGTCCAGGGAATCTCAGTGATGCCTGAAGGGTGCTGTTATCCGATTGAACAGTGTTTAAGAACCTCGAAATCTTAGTGCCTGTTCAGTTACTTCCCTCACTGCTGGGACAAAACACTGAAGACCCACATCTTGGAGGAGAGATTTGTTTTGCCTCATGTTTCAGTCATAGCCTGCTGGCTCCAAGGCAGGGTGCATAGCACTGGGGCCTGGTGGAGGTGAGCTGCTCATGGCCTAGAACACAGAAAGTACAGGGAAGGGAGGAGCTGGGGCGGAGGTAAACCCTTTCAGGCCATGCCCCCAGGACTGCCTCTACCAACCAGGCCCCGCCTCCTAACAGCAAGGCAGTGCTAAGCCCCTATCAGCTTCCAAAATGCCCACCTTTGAGCCCTTGGGACTTTGGGGGGCCTTAAGATGTAAACTGTAACTTTGCCAGAGGAACCTCGTCTCATCATAAGGGGACCTCTGAAGGATCTGGGACTTTGGATTTTAAAGACTGGGGAGAAGGCACATTTGAAGGGATTTCTCTGCACTGAGGAGGGCAAGTGTAATACTTGTTCCTCTTCAGGGTGATTTCACCAGAAGAAGTTTTGACTCCAGTAGGAAAGGGTGCACAGCCTCACAGGTGAGCTGGTTGTTTGGTGGTTTCATTGGCGTATTGGTGGCCCCTGTCCCTGTGGAAGAAGTAGCGGAAGTCACAGATAGTGAAATTGGGCAGTGTCACCAATTCCAAGCCTCTGAGCTTCTAGCTTTCTCTCCTCTGGTTAAGAAAGTGACTTGTAGAATCTCATCAGCAGTGATCAGCGTGTTGATCATGGAAAAATGGCCGATCTGAAGGAATTACAAAGCTGTGACTTAAAGGCTAATGTCAGCATGAGTCACACCAGGGATCTCTGCTGATTTGGCAGGAACCTGAGGCTCATCTGGACTCAGACACCCTTGCTTGTGCATTGGGTCTGTGGGCAGGCATATGTGGCATGAATGCCCTAAAACAGTATGCAAGAAAAGGCACTAAGAGCTTACTAAGAGCATTCTTCTGAGGCTGGGCATGTAGCTCAGTGGCATAGGCACCTGCCTGGCAAGCACAAGGTCCTGAGTTCAATTCCTGGTACCAAAAAAAAAAGGAGCATTTTTCTGATTTTTATTGGTGGTGTGATAAACCCCCCCCCCAAGTACCACTGATAGGCCCTGGGTGGATATTATCATCTGGGTCACTGCCTTTTTGTAAAGCACTGGCCAAATTATTCATCAGATAGCTCAAAAGCTGTGTACTCATTTGTGAGCTCTAGCAGAGTTGTAAAGATGGAAGATTATTTCTCTAATTTATTTCACTTAGTGTTATGATCTCAAGGTGCATCCATTTCCTACAAATGACTCAGACTGATCCCTCTTTATGGCAGAGGAGGCCACATGAGGATAGAAATGGGAGGAAAGTGGCCTGGTCCTGGCGTGGTCTCTCTGACCCCTGCACTCACTTCCCAGAGTCCTCCCTTAAGAGAACTTTGGCTCTGCACTAATAAAAGATAGATTTGAAAGCCAGGGGCTCCTCTTGGAAGAATGGCCTTCACAATCCTGTAGATAAAAAAGCTGGGAGACCCAGTCTGGATTCTTTCCAGAAAGTTTATTCCCAAGCTGTTTATTTTAGGTTCCTTTTCCAAGTTTATATTTGGAAAAAGACAAGTGCACTCAATAGCTTCTCTTTTCTGATAGGAAGATCTCTGACTTCTGGTGGGGTGGGATGGACAGTTAGTAGCTTTCCAGAGGGTCCTCTGTTCCTACAGCAGGCAGCACGCCTGGTGTCCTGAGAAGACGCTCAGGACATGGCTTGCAGGCTTCCTTGAGATGCCCCCTGTTCATTTACAGGTTGAAAGTTACTGGTAGAAACCCCCAACTTGACTGGCATGAAGAGGTCTCTATGGACCCAACCAGGGGTGGCAGAGTATCAGAAAATAATAATAATAATAATAAAGTGCTGTGGATCTAAGAGTTTCAAATATAAAGTACCAAGATAACAATAAGAACTGTAACAGCAATAACAAACAGAAATCTTGCTGATCACTTTGGGCTGTTTTAAAGATTTGTAAAGAGTTTTTGTTGTTGTTGTTGGTTGGTCCTGGGGCTTGAACCCATAGCTTTTATGGTGCTAAATCCAGCCCTTTAATTTTTGCTTTGAGACAGGGCGTTGGTGTGTTGCTGAGGCTGGCCTTGAGCTTGCAGTCTTCCTGTCTCAGTCTCCTGAGTAGCTGTGATTGTAGGTGTGTGCTACCATACCTTGCCTGGGAAAGGATTTTTGCAAAGAGAAAGAAGCTAACTTAACCTAACCAAATTGTCAATAGAGGGGCAGAGAAGGCAGCTTAGAGAATTCTTTGTCATTTCTTGGTGCTGGAAAGGGAAGCCAGGTTATCTGTCTGGCTGTATGTCTCCCCAGGGACAGAACAGCCTGCTGGTGCATGCAGAGTGGATTGTGGGATCTAGGCTGGTCACTGAGTGCCACACTAGCCACACAAAAATCAGATAACAATGGACATGTCTTAATGGTCCCAGGTAAAATGAAACAAAAGACCTCCCCCTCAAAGGCACTTACTGTATGCTGAGTCCCTTACCCTGGCAATCACTTAGCATAGCACTGAGCCCCCAGCACCATTTTGAAAGATACCTGAGATCCCTGAGGTCTCAACTTTTCTCCTGCCCTGCTTTTTAAATTTTTTTTTATTTTTTGGGATAGAGTTTTGCTATGTAGTTCAGTGTGGCCTTGGACTCGCTGTGTAGCCTAGGCCGGCCTTGAACTCTTGTGGCAATCCTCCTACCTCAGCCTCCCGAATGTTGGGATTACACACATGCACTACCATGCCTGGCTTCCTGCCCTGCTTCTGTGCGTGTATCCTACAACACTGTGAAGGAGATGCCACTGTACCTCCCCACTGACATCCCTGGGAAGCCTTTGACGCACAGACCTGCAAGCTGGGTACAAAGCTGAGGCATGGCATTTGCCCTCCTTCCTCTCCCACCCCAGGGAGAGCTGCAGTGACCATTGGCTCTGAGCTGAAACCACCCTGGGACTGCTGTGTGGACACCAGCTTTGAGATGGTTACGGAATAGCATGTGGCTGGGAAGGACTTGCTCTTCACCATTCACCACTTGCTGTGGGGTATAAATAGAAATAGAAACGATTATTGATGTGTCTGTGAACTGGAATTGAAAACTAAACATTGAGCACTTTTAGTTTTGAGCAGGTAAACAGTGTTAAGCTGGGAAACGCACACAGCGTGGCTGAATAGGAAACATTTGGAAACAGAGGCCCAGCTCTGCTACTCTGGCTCTGTTTTTCTGGGGCGAGTTATTTGATCTTTTTAACCCCCGATTTCCTATCAGCATCATGAGAAGGAATAGAGGTCTTGAAATGTGGAAAAAATGCACACAGTTTACACTTTCCACAAATGTCACCTGTGGCAGCTCTGACCATGGCTGCTGCTATTATTGTGCACCAGGGTCCTGACTGTGCCCCCTTCCCCCACCTACGAGTCTCTTATAGCCTTCCTGTTCCTGAAGGCGAAGGCTCAGCCAGCATGACCTTGACTTCAAGGTCATCAGAGGGCCCCTCCCAGATGCCACACACTGGGAGCTGTGTGCACTCACACGCCTATGGGCGTGTGTGTTTCTGCCTCTTTCTTTGCCCCACGTAATCTCAGAAATGCATTTAATCAGCCAGGCATGGTGGTACTCACCATTGTCCAGCACTCTGGGAGGCTGAGGCAGTAAAATGCAACTTTGAGACATCCCCAGGCAACTTAGTGATTTAGCAGACCCTGTCTCAAAACAAAAACTTAAAAAAGGACTGGGGATGGAGCTTGGTACAAAGACCCTGGCTTCAGTATTTATCTAGAATTCTTGGGCTCCCTTCTAGAATGTTTTTAAGAAGGAAAAAGACGAACATTGAAAGTAATTTTCTCCTATGTTTGCTAAATCTGCATTAGAGTGCTTGAAGACACCCAGAGGCCCTGGCAGGCAAGGGCACATTGCTTCCCCGGTGAGGCAGGTGAACAGGCCTTTCATGAGTCATAGGATTGGCTCGGGCTCCAGGCTGAGGTCCTGTCATTGTCCTAGTCTTGGGTCTAGGCATTGATTGGCATAGGCAGATAGTGTTTTCAGTTCCCTGAAGAAGAGTTGGGAGGCTGCAGAGAGCACTCAGAGTCTCTTTCTTTGTGAGGAAGCTGCAGCACGGAGTCTTCTCAGCCTGGTGGAGTTCACATGTTAGCGGACCTGCCTGCCCCCATGCCTGCTTGCCCTGATGGAAATGATGCAAATGGAAGGATCAGGAGTCCATACAAAGGGAAGTTGTTTCATCATAGCTTGGCTGGTTTCTTTGGAACAGGCCTGCCCTGGTGGTGAGGGGATTAAATTCAACTGCAGTGATTTATCAGAATTGCTGCACTCCCTGCCCTCACTTCTAACTCAGGTCTGAGTGAGGCTCCTGTCATTTGGTAAAAATCCTCAGGTCCTCCTGAGGTCCAACAGGGATTGAGAATGTTGAGCTGGAGACTCAAGAGTCCAGATTTGTAGTCTTGAGGTACTGCCAGCAGGCCTAAGGACAGGGGGGCAGATAGCAGTTTGCTTTTCCTATGAAGACCATGTGTGTTGGGTTATATGTAGGGACAAAGGCAGATACAGCTCAGTCCCTCTGCTCCACGCATTTGCAGATGGTTCAGTGTAACCTGGCAATGGGACGTGGGAGAGGTACCCAGAGGCTCCTGGGGCATAGTAGAGCCTCTAGGGCTCCTGGAGGGGCTGAGCAGGAGGTCAGGGCCAGGGAGGTGGCCAGAGGACGGGGATGATCTGAACAGTGGCACAAGCAGGCCTCTGCTGCCTGAGCCAGGGTCCGGAGACCACCACTGCCCCTGTGTTAGGAGAGGTGGCCACAGTGGATGTCCTAACCCACAGGCTGAGTGTTGGCACCACTGGCTGAGCTTCTAGAAAGGGCCAACCAAGTGTGCAGGGTGAGGAGGGGTCCTGAGGGAAGAGAGAGGGGAAGAACCCCTAGTGTCAGACTGTTGGCCTGGGTGGTGGGGCTTTTTCCCTCCTGGTCATCACACTGCTTTCTTGGGTCCTGTCACCATGTGTGTTGGGTTATATGGAGGACAAAGGCAAATACAGCTCAGTCCCTCTGCACAGTGGGCTGCAGTTGGGGTAGCAGTTATTTCCATTCCAGCCGCTTAATATTCCCTGGTTTTTATCAGGCCCATGCATGGCTTTTATTCATGATTGAGAGTCACCTGGTGGGGCAGGGCGGGTCTGGGGACAGAGCGCTCCATTTGCTAACAGCCCTCCTGCTTGCTGTCACAGCGCATGTGGAGAACGAAGAGCAGTATACCCAGGCCCTGGAGAAGTTCGGCGGCAACTGTGTGTGCAGAGATGACCCGGATTTAGGGAGTGCATTCCTGAAGTTCTCGGTGTTCACCAAGGAGTTAACGGCACTATTCAAAAACCTGGTCAGTGTCCCCCGTGTGTGTGTGTGTGTGTGTGTGTGTGTGTGTGTGTGTGCACACGCATGCATGCACATGTGTCCCCGTGTGTCCACCTGGTCAGTGTCCCCCGTGTGTGTGTGTGCGCGCGCGTGCGCGCATGTGTGCCTGCGTGTGGTTACACCATGCAAGATGCCTCTGTCACCTTTCTCAGGAGAAATGAATACTGTTTAATAAACTAGGAAAACATTCCACAGCTCCTGTGGATCTTGAGAGAATCATATTTTCTGTACACATGGGATCGGTTTGGAATAACGTTGAAAACTGTAATGTTTGCTCTAACAGGACTTTTAAAATTCAGCCTGGCATTTTAAATATGCCCAGCTACAGGACATAATGGGTAGATCCATTCATTTTCATAAGGGCCTTTGGCTTCAGAGTTTAATAGTTTTTAAACTGTGTAGAAAAAATAAATAAATAAATAATAAACTGTGTAGAATAGTTTCTGTCACTGGTAATTACAGCAGGCATAGTGATAATATTTAATAAATACCTTCCAGACCTGTCTTACACAGCCAGGTAACCTATCATCAAAGCACAGAAATTACTATGAATATTTAAAGGTGTTTTATGCTCCCAAATATAGAGCCTAAAAAAGCAGGGCTGAGAGGAACGTCTCGGCTTTCTGAGTGAGTGGAAGTGTGTGTGGGTATGGGCTGTGTGCTGGCTGCTTGGTAACAGCTTTGGGGTGGGTGAATTGAGCCTTTCTTGAGCTTGGCAGCCCTGTACCATCCTCGCCGTGGGAACAGAATTCTAAAGAAGTGGGTAGCCAAGGGCTGTTTGTGACCCTTCCCCGGGTGGCTTCTTCTCCAAGGAGAGCAGGCCCTGGGGCTCGCCCCCTCATCTTTCCTGTTTTTCTACCCTGGCTTCTCCTAAAGGTCGCAGAAGATTGGGTCAGGAACTCAATAATGCGCTCTCTGTAGGTTGCAAACAGCAGCATCTTTCTCATTTCTGCTGTCAGTGAGCTCATAACAAGAGCAAAACCAGCTCATTCTTGAGCTAGTGATGGTGGTAGGTTTGTGAGTCTGGCCTTAGAAGGGCATAACTCATGGAACATAATGTATGAGTTAATAATGGGAAGAACAGAGAGTAAAATGATCAAGACTCTTGATCTTTGTCCCTGGCTTCAAATATTTCTACTGGAAATCATGGAAATAAAAAGCTGTCACTGTGCTTAAGTTTTTTACTTAGATGAGTTTGAAATCTCTTGGGACTCTGACCAAGTTCATTGTTCTTTGTCCCCTCCCTGAGCCTGCATGCTTATAGCAGAGCCCTCAGCCCCTGTGTACTGGCAGATGTGCATTGTGCGGGTTCATCACTGAGTCAGAAAAGACTGGAAGATTTTATTTTTTCCAACTGGAGAAACTGCATGGTTCCAGGGCAGAGTGGTATAGAGGGTGGGGTTCCCTCATAAAACAGCCTGCTGCCTAATCTCCCAGCCCCTTCTATGTGTGTACAGTGGCCCGTCAATGTTCCAGTTGCTGAGACACAGTATCTGACACCCGCAGTGTAAAGGAGGAGGAGGGGGTTCATTTGGGTCCTGGCCTTGGGGGATTCAGTCCATGGTCTACTGTCTCCAGAGCAAGAATGTGGTAGAGGGGCATGGCAGCAAAAGGATGCTCAGTTCATGGCAGCCGGGAAATAGGGCAGGGGACAGTGCCACAGAAGAAGGGGCCAGGAAGTAGAGACCCCAGGGTCACCCCCCATGACACACCCAGAGGCGTGCTACATGCATCTCCCCTGATGAATCCCAAAGCCAATAAAATTGACCCTCCATCCTAACCACCACAGCTTCCTAGTACCTTACTCTTAAGCACATGGGGATGGTGTCTAGGATGAAAGAAACCAAAGTAAGGAGAAAAAAAGAAGTTAGAGGAAACAGCAATGCAAAGAGCAGAGGAAAACATTAAACTATTGCTCAGAGAAATAAGAACAGGCACTATGGCAGAGGAGAGTATACTATGAGTGATAGTTAAAGAAGGGGGAAGGAAGACCATTAATGTAAGAGAATATAAAATCAGAGGTCCAGCAAGAAGGGTTGGAGGAGAAGAAATCTTTTAGGAAATAGGTTAAAACAAAACCGAAAAGGGCAGGTAGGAAACAGATAAAAGATCCCCACAGCCCAGCATGCAGCTGGCAGGTATTTCCAGAAGAGGGCAGAGGGAGGGGACCCTGTAGGTGCAGCACACAGCTGCCCTGTGCATCCAGACAGAGGGCCCCCAGGCACCAAGTACAGTGAGGGAAGAGACCCACATCAGGACAGCTTGATAGCAAATCATCACCCATCGTCAAAGCTCCCAGAGAACACACAGGGTCCAGACTCGGAACAGCATGGGCTCCCGAGGAGCTCGTAGGTCACCAGGAACTCTTAGGTGTGGAGCAGCACCATGGAAGTCCTGCAAAAAGAGCTTCCCCTGGACTCAGACCCAGCACACTGAGTAGAAGCGTAGAACTTGAGGTGTTTTCAGAGATGTGAGCCTCGAAAAGCTGCAGTCCTGTGTGTTGTCTTTCCAAAACTCCTGCAGGATGTACTTTAGCAAAATGAAGGAGGAAATCAAGAAAGAGGAATGGAGAGGTGGGAACAGGATTCAGTGCAGGTGGGTGGCAGTGCAGCGCCCCAGAAGGTTGGCAGTGGATGTCTCAGCAGGGCTGCTGAACAGCTCAGAGAGCAGCAGAAGGCTGCACCGTGCCCCTCTGTGCCTAGACAGCTAGGTTTGTGTCTGTGTACCAGCTGGACTTGCTCATCGTGAAATGGACATAAGGCCAGACTTGACTTTGTGTGTTTTACGAATTATGTTTCATTTAGTCCTTGTCATAGTCCTAAGAGGGGTCAGTGTTAGCTCTACTTTATAGACTAGTTAACCTAGCTCCTTGGGTCTGGCCTCCTGGAATAGTCCCACCCCCCAGCTTGTGCTGAGTTACCCACATGGGCAGGTTCATATTTAAAGCAGCCCTTTCTAAAGCAGGCCTTTCTTCTTCATAAATCTTCTGCAAGAGTAGAAAGCAGGGGGTACCCAGATGTTAACTGTGGCATGTTGTTCATCACACCATGGTTTTGCCACTTGTGGGACCTCAGAACTCGCTGCAGGTCTAGGTTTCTATCCTGCTCGCTGCTGAGGGTAGAGAGCTCAGGGCCATGGTGTGGGAAGTACTGGGCAGCAGCTGTGCAGGAGACTCAGGTGACCTTCTGAACTCAAGGCACGCATGTTAGTCACTGACGGGCCTTATCTAAGTGAGGGGTGGAGTTGGGATTCAGATCCAGGCCTTACAGTGCCAAACCCATGGTGTTTCCACTGTGACATTTAAAGGAGCCAAGTAAGTCTTCTTGTCGGATCCTTGGAGAAGAAGAGGACTGATGCGAGGAGGAGGCAGTGCAGGGGAAAGTGCAGGGGAGGCAGGCGTGCTTGGCTCCTCGTCTTCTCATCTAATGGGCAGGGCCAGCATGGCTACAAGCAGGAGGGGTTTGCCCATCAGTCCTTGAGATCTGTGCACTTAGCCTTAAGGACCTGTGCATTGCTTTCATTTTGGCTTTTACTTTTTGGAGCTAGAATTCTTGGTCCTGTTTGAAAAGATAAAACTCTCTTATTTGAGTCCAAATCAGCATCTCTCAGGCCTGATGCTGCAGCCTTTCTGGTGTGGATGCCGTCAGCCCTAGGAATGCCAAGCAGTGGCTTTGGAGGAGCTGGGCCGAGGCTGAGCTGCTTATGGGAGAATTCTCCTTTTTTGGTATTTTGTGTACCCTTCTCACTCCTGTTTTTGGTCGCATCTGTCCTATCTCACATTTTCAAAGCCTTTTCTTTGCTTTCTCTTAAACACTTAAACAAACATTTCAGTTCTGTATGGCTAAGATTCTTAATTCCACCTCTTATCCAGAAAGAATAACTCCCACCTGCCTGCCTCAAGGCCCAAAAGCATGTTTCTGAAGCAATTGGAATATCTGCAGAAAAGGTCAACGTGGTTTAAAGCAAAATTTTCTTTGTCGTGGGGTGGATCTTGGCCTGGGAGTTTCCCTTTGCAGTCACACAGGTTCCAGGGAAAAACTAGGCAGCTCCAGAAATGTAATGCATGTGATGTTAAAGAGTCATAATGTCAAGCTGGCAACTTAGGTCTTTCCCTCTTTCCAGATGGATGTGCAAATCCTGGAGGGATTTTCTAGGCACTGCTGTGGTGAGCAGTGTCTGGGTAACAACAAGGTGCAGTAGAGCACCGGTTCCTAAAAGGTTCATCCAGATTGGTGGTTGCTATCTTTGACTGGAGAACAGATAGGAGGGACTCGTGGTCCATGGAACCTACTCCCTGTGGAAATTGACATCGTTTGGAAGGGGAGGTCAGCAGCACTGGGCTGAGGATCCAGCCATGGTATAGGATCAAGAGTGGCCCAGGCTTGGTCTGCTGGAGGTGACCCCGTGGACTCGACCTGGCCCCGGGCAGCACAGGCAGCGTGGCGATGGGGCGGAGCCAGGTGATCCGCTGGGGGCGACCCCGTGGACTTGACTAGGCCCCAGCAGAGCCTAGCCTGGGAAGATCCCAGAGGTCTGTTTGGAAGGCCCTGAGGACTCGATTGGACCTCCCAGATGCCATGTATTGGAGGAAGCCTAGTGGTTCGCTGGGTAACCTCACTGACTTGACTGGACCCCCGATGGCCTTGAGGGCTTGTCAGTGGGGGCTTGACCATAGTGAACCTGGTTCCCTGACTATCTACTGTCTTTGAGCATAGGTGCTTTTCCACCTCCTGTCATAGCAATTTGTATATACCCATATATGTTATAGCATAATTTGAAGCAGCCATGTCTCTTCCCAAGGTGAGAGTCCAAGGGTATAAATAAACCCAAAAGTACAGTTATTATCACAGGGAAGATGACTGATTGGGTGGTAGAACAGCAGAGATGAGGGTGGAGAAAATTGATTAATCAAACAAGCCATCATCTATATAAGTGAGTAACAAACATGAAGATAACATTATGTAGTATAGCATCCAGAGCTAATTCCCTACTATATTCTCTATAATTTTGTATTTCCTTTATTGTTTTTGTGTTAACAGATGCGAAGATAACTTTATGTAATACAGCATCCAGTGCTAATTCCCTACTATCTTCTCTATAATTTGGTATTTCCTTTAATGTTTATGTGTTAACTAATGTGAGGATAACATTATGTAATACAGCATCCAGTGCTAATTCCCTACTATATTCTATATAATTTTGTATTTCCTGTATTGTTTATGTGTTATTCTGGTTTATATGTCTCCATTCTTTTGTCTTTAAAAAAAAAAAAAGAGTGGCCCAGGCTGAGGAGTTTCACAATGAAAAGGAAGCCCGAGTGTCCACCACCAAGCAGTGGATTCCCAAGTCACCAGGGTTCATCATAAATGACCAGAGTTAGAAGTCCACCAGAGAGGAAAGGAAGCTAGCAAGATTCCGTTGGGATAAGCAGCAGCTCATGGCTTTGTAGTTAGTACAGGATGTGTCTGGTGAAAGATGCCTTTACCTGGAGGTGCTCCATCTCACTTGGCAGAGATGTCCTCCATCCCACCTGGCTGCATCATACTACAGCAGTCCCCTTGTCCCTGCACTATCTAGCTTCCATAAAGTATGAGCTGGTCCTCCACATTAATGGAGCTGTCTCATCTATTACCATAGAGATTATACCAGAAGCCTCATCCCAGTACTTCTATAGCCTTTCTTTTTAACTTCTAGTATTGAGAGTGGCTTATGTCTTAAACGTGTCCTAATCTTCTGACTAAATAGGGGCACCAATCCTAACTCCACCTTTTGGGAGGAAGACATAGGCCTTGCTGGTGGTATCAACTTGTGAGCTCTGCAGAAATCGGAGGAACCACCCTGCACCTCCCCCACCTCTGTGGGTTGTGTGTTTGGGAGTATGCCCCTAGGTTAGTCTTACACTATTGGGGTTTGAGTTGGCAGTAATCTGATTTTTAATATTCTGATTCTTTTTGATCTGGTTGCTATGTTTTATTGTTGTCAGTGCTTGCCTCTCATGTCCATGATACAGATAAGATGATGTGGCTTGTTGCACTTTTGGCAAATTAGGAGTTCCCAGGGTTTGAGTGAGGAGGGCGTGAGGGATAGGGCTTCTCTAGGGGGAAGAGCTCACAGTTTGGGTCTGGAGTGTCCCCCAAAGTCTAGGCTTGGTCACCAGCCCAGGGTGCTGTCACCTTTAGGAGGTGGGGCTATAGGGGAGGAAGTTCGGTCATTGGGGGCATCACCTTGAGGGGGATCTTGGGGAATCCTTGTCTCTGCCTCCTGGTCATCATGAGGTGAGCAGCTCTGCTGTACCACATTTTCCTGCTGTGATGTTCTTCATGCCTTGCCACAGGCCCCAAGCAGCCACAGAGGGAAACCCTGAAATGAGGTGGGAAGCAGACTCCCACACGGGTGGTTCTGCTGCCAGTTACTTTGGACACCTAGCAACATCTGCCTTATGGAAGACTGGGAGTTCCTAGTCTTAGACTTGTGAGACCTTAGTGTGTGAGCTGGTTCTGTACTCACCAGTCCCCAGCTAAAAATGAAGGCACATTCCTAGATTGAGTGAAACAGTGCACAGTAAGGTTACTGTCAGACCCTAATCTTGGTTGCAGCACACCATGTAATTAATATGTTTAAATTGTATTTTAATGCTGTTTTTTTGGAGTGAAGGCAGTGCTACTTCCTTGTTACCCCAGTGATGCCTAGAAGTCACAGAAGGTGGGAGAGGACAGATAGCAAGGCCTTGAGCACAGGGAGGGGAAGTTGCCGAGATAAGGCCTGAGCACTGGCTGGGTGCTGTCCACACACTGGAGCTACCCATCCAGTGAGCTCCTGGAACTGCTGCCTGGGTTTTTACTAGAATGCACTGTCCTCTGCTGGACACTGAAGGCCTTCTGAGTCCTGGGCTGTACTGGAAGCAGTGACTTTACCCCAGGCCTTGGACCTCTGAGTACCTGGGGTGGAGGCGCGTGGGCGAGTCCCATGGTCTCTTCCAAGGTGAACTCGAGTGGCCTGCACACAGCTAAACCACAAGACTTAGAAACAGTTGCCTTCAGAGCTTCTTGAGTGGGTCAGGCCATGGCATTACCAGAGTCACTGGAAAGTCACTCTACTGATGAAGGCATCAAAATAGGGCATGTTTTTGTGTTTGTCATCATGTGCTTTCTCCGTTGCTGACTACTCAAAGGTCAACCGCCTCAATGTGAGAACACTAAGTCTTGTGCCAAACCTTGGAGACGATGATGTGCGGGGGGCACAGGGCAACCCTTTGGGCTGCATGCTGGGGAGGCTGCAGTAGCTTTGCCCTGACTTTCTCTGTAAAGGCACAGTCCAAATTGCCACAGCAGGAAGAGGAACATCAGGTAGCAGCTAGATACAGCAGGCATTCATTATTCTGGGGGAAGGAAATAGAAGGAGGGCCGCATGTTCAGGGTGAGAGAGATGTGAGTATATTTCTAGGCCTCAGGGAGGGATCTGGTGGCTGAAGAGGTCCAGGGACAAAAGAGAGGGCCCTACAGAAAGATTGTCCCTTTGTCCCCTCCTGTGGGTGATGTGCTCAGCCAGGAATCCAGCCCAGCTTCACTGCAAGGAGCTGTCAGCAAATTTGTACACATAAGTTCAAGGCCTAATGTCTTTGTGTACATTCCTCTTTCTTTGAGAATTTTCAGCTGTTAATCATTGCTTAAAATCTAGAACTTGACAGTTTACATCAGTACCTGTACCTTCCAGGTTTTAGTCTGCAAAGCACTTGGGCAGAATTTGGTTGGTGCCCAGGGACCCTGGCTTCATACCCACAGAGCATTACCTAGAAATGCAGACCGTCCTGGGCCTGCTGAAAGGGGTCAGAGTTGGATAAGAGCCCTAGGTGAGGTGTGGGTGCCCAAAGGCCTTAGCAGCCTCACTCCAGAGCAGACGAGGCATCAGCAGCCCCTGCAACTTGTCAAATGCAAACTCACAGGCCCCATTGAACCCAGAAGTGAGTGAGGCCACATCCACAGGGCTGCA
The DNA here is from genome assembly GCA_004027595.1 of Dinomys branickii. Classification (NCBI taxonomy): domain Eukaryota; kingdom Metazoa; phylum Chordata; class Mammalia; order Rodentia; family Dinomyidae; genus Dinomys; species Dinomys branickii. Next base: position 24,657 of record PVLD010003202.1, read on the forward strand.
CTTCCTGCACTTCTGATTCCACACATCTGGGTTGGGGCTCGGAATTTGCACAGCTGAGGAATTCCCCAGCACTTAGCCTGCCGCCCCGACTGGTCCGAGCCACACTGTAAGAACTGCAGCCCTGGAGACTACCTGGTCAGGTGCTTCTGCTCTGGCCCTTGGGGACAGTGACATTTCAGGTGGGTGAGGTTAGGCTGATAGCAGAGAAAAGACTTTCTAGCCTGGCTTCCTAAGCAGTACATTTGAAAAGGAGCTTTGGTTTTTGGTTAGTGGCTTACTAGCCCTGAACACCCTGTGGGTGCCAGACCTTGGGACTGCTAGAGTCCTGGGTTGTCTTGTGCTGCCCCGGTCTCCCTCTCCGCCTTCGATGGTGCTCAGCGGTGGGCAGACTGATGTGTGCGGTTTCCTTGCTTATTCCAGTGGAGAAGGGGGCAGTGGCTCAGTATTTGCTCTCCACTTAGAACCTGAAAGATCAAAGCAATGCAACTGCCAGAGAAGGCATTAAAAGCAGAAACCAGGTCAGCAATTTCACCGCTTTTTTCTGGTGTGAAAGTTGCCACTGTGTTTTTGGCAGCTAGCTGGTTTTGATCTTTAGTTTGTGTTAAACCATCAAGATCAGCTTGGGCTTCCCCCTCTCCTTTTTAATTAAACAAACTCTCTGAGCAACTCTTGTGCCAAAGACAGGACTGGGCGCATCTGTTCACAAGGGCCCTCTGCTAGCATGCGTGGGCAGGATGATGTGGGGTGTGTGTGCGCGCACCCACACTGCACTACAGTAAGACAGCACAGTCGATAGCCCAGGGGAAGTTGGAAGCAGCCCCAGAAGTTTCCTCGTGCACACGCAACTGCTATTTATGTTCAGTGCATGTCACACGACAGCTCTGTGAGAGCCAAGCTCTCATCCATTTCCACTCAGTGAGCTGGGCATGGTGGCCCAAGCCTGGAGTTCTGGCACTCTGGGAGACTGTGGCAGGAGGGTCACAAGTCAAGCCCAGGCTGGGCAAATTAGTGACTTAGTGAGACCCTGTCTCAAACTAAAAAACAGAAAGGACTGGGGATGGAGGTTAGGCTGAAGGCCCTGAGTTCCACCCCCAGTACTGCTAGTGAGGAGGTAGGAAGAGCTCTGGCTTAAAAATTCTCAGCCCAACTCTGCTCCTCCTCAGTTGTGTGACTTGTGGGGAAAGTGGATGATGTAAGCCTCTGTTTTCCTGTCTCTAAAATGGGGACATCAGCCCCTGTTTCTCAGTGTTGTTGGGAAGGCTGAATGAGACTCAGTGGCTCTGTGCCATTCAGTGGCTGTTCAGCCATTTACCTGCTTTCTCCTGCTTCTCCATGAAGTTTTCCTGCCAGATGCCTGTTCTGTGAAGTGAGCATCCTTGAGAAAGAACACTTAACACAGGACACCATGCCGGGAGGCTCCACGCTTTCTGTCCAGAACCTTGGTGTTAGCAGTCGCCTGCGTCCTTCCTCCAGAGCCTCCCGGGGCCATTGCCCTGGGCCCATCGTCCCTGCTCCAGTGACACCTTCTAAGAAGCTGTGTTGACCCCTTCTTGGAGGTGCCCTATGTCCCGAGTGCTCGCAGCCTCTTCATTTGTGCTCCCTGCAGCAGCCCCTCACTGCTAACAGCCCAGCAGCTCCTCTGCAGATGCTGGAAGACAAACACCTGAGACGTTGTAACTGGAGCAGTCCTCAGCTGCCCATAAACGTGCAGGCTTGCAGCAGCCGTCAAGTGCCAGAAGCAACCAGTCACCTGTAGATGCTGGCCCTGGACCTGGGACTCAGTGGGTGAGGCGGTGGCCACAGGTCATGTAGCACACTGTCCAGCAGGATGGACACCAGCTCCCTGTGCCTCTTCACTGCAGTTCAGTGGGAGACTGGGGGCAGCACAAGACAACCCAGGACTCTTGCAGTCCCAAGGTCCAGCACCCACAGGGTGTTCGGGGCTAGTAAGCCACTAACCAAAACCAAAGCACCTTTTCAAATGTACTGGCTAAGAAGGCAGGCTAGAAAGTCTTTTTCTCTGCTATCAGCCTAACCTCACCCACCTGAAATGTCACTATCCCCAACGAATCATAGCCTCAGAGTAATTGTGAAAGAAACCAGACAGAGAGGAGTAAATACTATACAATTCCATGTCTCTGAAATTCTGGACATACAGACTTTTCAGTGGTTGCCTGGGACCTGGGGTGGGGTTGAGGAGCTTTGAGGGTGATAGAGTGTTCACTGTCTCCATTTTAGTGTTTTTTTGCGGGGAGGGAGCAGGGTCTCACTATAGAGCTCAGGCTGGCCTTGAACTCACATCAGTTTTCCTGCCTTAGCTTCCCGACTGCTGGGATTGTGTGTGCCACCATGCCTGGCTCACTGTGTGGATTTTGGCAGCAGTTTCATGAATGTGTCATTCTGTCATAACTTTTCTGTGTGCAGTTTATTGTGTGTCAGTGAACATCTCTACAGAGCTGCTAATGTTTTTTTTCAAAATAACTTGCCAAAAACCTTGATGTCCAAGAGATTTTTTGTACTGGTGGAGATGGCCTATGTCTGTGCAGCGTGACCAGCTACAGGTAGCTGCAGAAAAGTGGCCGATGACACTGAGGAACTGCAGTGAAGAGGTACAGGGAGCTGGTGTCCATCCTGCTAGACAGTGTGCTACATGACCTGTGGCCACCGCCTCACCCACTGGGTCCCAGGTCCAGGGCCAGCACCTACAGGTGACTGGTTGCTTCCGGCACTTGACAGCTGCTGCAAGCCTGCATGTTCTCACAAACACCGACCCCTCTGCTGAGCACACCCTTACCCCACACTACTTGATGTCAGCCTCTGCCTGAGGTGAGCAGATGGCCTGCCATTCTTCGAAGCCTGGCTTTTTATATTTAACTCTGTGCTGCAGCAGCATCTGCTCAGGTTAACAAGAAAAATTTCAAAGTGTTGTCTTTTCCACATCCTGGGTTTCTCACAAATCAGGCATTTGAAATGAATAACATGGCACAGATACGCTTCCAGTACCAGCGCGGTGCCCCACAGTCTGTGTGGGGAAAGCCAAAGGGAGTTGGCTGGGAAAGCCTGTTGTTTTCTAGACTCGCAATGCCAGAACTGGATTCTGCCTGGTGACTATGGCAGATCCTGGAAACCAGAAAGCCACATGAGGACCTTGGGTTTAGGCTTCCAGACAGACCCTCAGACAAGGTCCTTTCATTAGGCAGTGTGGAGTCCGGGGTGTCTGAATCAGAGGGACAAAGCACATTAGTTTCCTGGAGGCGGGGGGTCTGCACTGGAGCCATCACAAGAGCGAGAACTTGGTGGCAGGTTTGAAGTTCAGGACTACAAGCCCAGAAGTAATTAGGAGGAACAGTGTGAGAGGACTACTGTTTGGCAGACTGTACTTCCCCTCTGTCTGTGAATCAGCTGTGGCATTAGCATGATGACTTTGCTCCTGACCTCTGGCAGCCAGTCCTTTATTGGTTCTTGTGAGACCACAGACCTTTGGCTCGACTGACTCATTTTGTCAGACCTGTCCAGCCGAACTCAGGGAAAGCAGAGACAGGAAGAGAGAGAGAGAGGTAAAAAGGAGTTACTACTTTAAAAGATAGCATATTTGCTGGTGCAGAGCTAATGCCAGTGATGAAGAGTCAGATTTGTATTCAGATGTGTGCGCTATTTGGGAAAGCATTTTACACAGTGTGTGTCAGAAGGAGGTCAGAGCACACAGGAATGCTGACGCCTCCTTGGCGCTCAGGGTGATGCAGAGTGACCCAAACCAGCCGACTTCTTCCCATAAAGGTTTCATTACACAGTCAAGGCTGGAGAAGGCTGAACACGCAGGTGCGCAGTAACCCTCAGGCTGCAGTTTTCATCTCCTGACACACTGGGAACAGGGAGCATTCCGATCTTGTTTCCTTCCTGCTGCAGGCCAGGCCCGCGGGGCACCTGGCTCCTGCACACCTGGCCAGGCCGAGGGAAGGGGCTGGCATTTCTGGGGTGGTTTTCTCCAGTCCCAGCGTTCCCATGCTGTGCAGAAAGCGGGCGCAGGTGGGCCAGTGTCATGGAGTGTGGGAGGTTTATCAACTGCTGTTTTCTATTTGCAGCAATTCCTCTTTCAAACAAACACAAACAACTTCCTTTTGTCTTTTCTTTTTTGGCTGTGCTGGGGAGCAAACTCAGGGTCTTCCACCCTCACCACTGAGCTCCATCCCAGCCCAAACAGCTTTCTGGAGGTACATTTTGCATTTTACATTTGACCTACTGTTTCAAGCCTACAACTCAGTGTTTTCTGGCAATTGTATCAGCAGGCACAACCTGCCGGCATTGTTCCAGGACTTTGTCTCCCTCTCCTAAAGCCCCTCCTGTCCCCAGTGAATCCCATCTCGCCTGCTCCAGGCAACCACTGATCTAGTTTCTGTCTCTATTTAATAATTTAGTTTTGATCAGAAAAGTAATAGTTTCTATTTTAGTTCATTTGAATAACTCCAAGGGAAAAAAAAATTGAATGAAACCCAGACTTTCTCCGTTGACCTGGTGCCCAAATGCCCTTTCTGGCTCTGATGCTCCTCCACTGACGTGGCCCCATCACCCACACCAGGGCACCCCCCATGCCCTTTTTTTGCCATCGATGTGGCAGGCAGAATCCTCCTCTGTCCTTTAAAGTTCTGTCCCACATCCCCTGCTCAACATAGATTTCCCTGGTGTCACAGAAAAGTAATTTTCTGTGACATTCCTGGTGTTTTCCCTAGGCTCAGGGCATATTCCTTGGTAGTTACTTACTGAAATGGGCAGCTTGCTCCCCTGTGAGGCTGTGCGCTCCTGTGGACCTAGACTCAGTCTTGCCAGCTCTGTGTCCTAGACCCCTGTCCCTCTGCACCATCCTGTCACCACCCAGGGCTGCATGCGCCTCCTACATGGCATTTGCCACAGTTGTAATTGGCCCTTGAATTTGTGTGGCATTGGCTGTGCCCAATTCACACAAGAGGGTGGGTCCCCAGTTTCCAGTCTGAGGCCAGCCCCGCTTGAGGCTTTGGTGAATGCAGGATGAAAACAGTGATGAGGGTGTGGGTGTCTGTGGGTTCTGTTTGCTTCTCCGTTGTATCTGCTGCCAGTACACTAGTTTTGATTTCACTTAAACAACAAATCATCTCAGAAGAGATGCATTCTGTTGAAATTGAGATTGATGTTCTGTTTCCATGCTATAGAGAACCTTGTTTCTCACTTGCGCATACATCCATCCTTACACAAGCCCTTGGTGAAAAGCCTGCAGGATGCTTCTTAGATTCGAACTTCAGCCTAGGAGCCCCTTGTACCCTTCGCCCAAACCCACCATACAGGTGCAGTTCTGGGAACTTGGGGCATGCCCCCCCATCTGTGACCCTTGTCCACAGTGACATGGCATTGGCTTGTAGGGAGTTCAAGATCAAACTGACCTGTGCCTGGGACCGACCGTGGCTTTGGGGACTGCATAGCTAACTGGGCAGCACCTGCAGGTCAGCAGCTGGATCGTTACCCTTCTCCCAAGCCTGGCTCAAGTTGATCCGACTGGTTAAACCCAGGTTCACCATGTCTGGTGAGGATGTTCTGGTCTCTGCCCTTGTAAACACATGCTGTTTTTCCAAGCCTGTGATTCTTGGTGTGTGTGTCCATGTTCATCCACTGGTGGGGGATCATTGTGTTTTATCTGTCTTCGTGCTTATAGCCATTCATTGCATCAGTAACTTTGTGGCAAATGAATTGGTGAATTCACACGTGCATTTGTCATTCATACTGAGTTTGGTTTGAAGGTATTGATAGGACTCCATTCAGAGTCCCTGCTAAATACGTCTGTCAGATAACAGAAGTTCAGAAAAGTGCTGGCTTGTCCTGTGTTACTCTACCAGTGGCTTTGGAGCATTGCCGGGGCTCCTTGAGCGCGCTTGGAGTAGTGGGCTATGCGGGGTGCAGTGGAGGTTGCTGCTGCTTTTCAGGTTATATGGTGAGAGGGTGATAAGGTGGTCATAGGGAGAGCTGCCGAGTACCTGATGAAACAGAAAAGGGGAGAATGGGGGTGTCGGGGAGGAGAGGGATCACTTTCCAAATGGGATGGGGGGGCTGCTGCATGGAGAAGGCGACATCTGAGTAATTGCTGTGGGTGGGGGCTCAGGCCGGTGAGGACAAGAGAGCGGTTTCAGCTGGGGCAGGATGGGGCAGTAACAGAAGTCGGATCAGAGGAGCTGAGGTCAGTAGCAGAAGGTGAAGGTGAAAAGGGGCAGGTAAGAGTGGACTATGGTGACCTTAATGCAGGAAGCAAGAAGCCCAGTGTTTGCTGGTGAGTCTGGTGGGACGGGGCAGGCAGAACCCCAGAGAAGGACCTCTGTTGCCTCTGTTCAGAGAAGAGGGGAAGGTCCCGCTGAGGCCCAGGATGTGCGAGAGGCATGGAGGGGACATTGTGGAAGGGCCCGGAAGGTGGTGAGGACTTGGCAGCTGGTCAGGTAGGGGGAGGCATGGCTGTGGGCACAGAGCATGTGTCCGGGAGTGGACTGTGAGGAGAACAGTGAGGGCTGGCCACAGGGAGGAGGACAGCAAGGGACAGTCTCAGGGAGGAGGAGGATGGTGAGGGCCAGCCACGGGGAGGACACCAGGAGCCAGGCAGGCAGAGCTGTGGCCAGCGGGCACCTCGGAGAGGAAAGTGTGGAACAAGAGGTGGGCGAGGGGGCTGTCCTGCAGCGCACTCCTGCCCAGGCTCAGCGGAGGGCCTGGCATGCCTCCTGTGTGGAGGTGAGTCATGGCCCAGGCCTGTGATTTGTCACCAATCCCTTCCTCGCATCCACAGACCTCACCTTCAGGCAGGCCTTCGGCATTAAGGTTTGGCTGTGAGGGCCGATCCCTGCAAGTCGCAGCAGATGGCACAACACCGTGGGGGAGTGAGTGCCAGGGCATGCAGCAGCGTTGAGCTGTTTGTCCTGAGGTAGACATTACTGGAAAACCCGTTTCTGCAAAGACAGTCATCCATAGGTCACTTACTTGGTAGGCCCTGCTGCTGCTAGCATCACCACACATTGCAATAGTATTTTTTGAGTGTGTTTCTGTCTCTGGAAGTTTCATGTGTAGAGCTGTGTCTGAAATCACCTCCCATACTACCTTAAAATGGCACTGGGGCTTATACAGCAATGGTGCCTTCTTTCTGTCCCTTTTACCCGTCCTCAGTGCCTTTGCTCCTGGTGCACAGCCCAGTACCCCACACCTGCACTCACAACCCCCTCTCTCACACACACCCTTTCCCTTGCACACTGATATCTTTCACTCACAAGCAGCCGTCACTTGCGTGCCTTCCTGGTAGACAGAAGCCCCCACACTGCCTTCATTCTGTCTTCATATCGGGCCCTCCTTTGGGGAGCAGGGCCTGGGTTCCCCACAGCTCAGTGGAGCTGTGGCAAGGAGGGCAGTACAAAGTGGGATTTTCATTTTCTTTTTTTATTTTAAAGAGAAAACAAAACAAAATTTCAAAACAAGGTAATAGAGTAACAATGGAAACAATGTTTTCTTGAAAGTGGCTCCATCATTGCATGTTTTCAGATATTTTTCTCTCCATTGCAGTGATTGTCTTTTCACAAACTTCATAGTTTAACAGGATAAACTATGTTACTGTAGAAACTATAGAACTGGTTTCTTCGGTAGCTACCTACCATGAGTGAAAAGAAATTGCCAGGAAGAAGGTCGGGCTAGGTGAGGTGCCCCGTTGTGCCCGCCAGGTTTTAAGTGAAGGTTAATCATTACCAAATGTCCTCTCTCACACACTTGCTACCCTTACTTTAGATTCAAATGGAAAGGAAGGATTTCTTTCTTGTTTCTGTTTTTTAGATTCAGAATATGAACAACATAATCTCCTTCCCTTTGGACAGCTTGCTGAAAGGCGACCTGAAAGGAGTCAAAGGGGTGAGACAGCAGTCCTGCTCGTGGGTGTCTGTGCCTCCTGGAGTCACGTCATGCCAGCCCTTGGATGGCCACCACACAAGCATATCCTTCCTGGGGCCACGCGAGGGCTTTTGCCCTGTTTCCTTTGGTTTGCATGTTGACACTGCTTTTGGCCTGGACGGTGGTGACTCTTGGCCTTTTGGTTGTACTGTTGGGGCTGTGAACATCCTAAGGGGAGAGACAGAGGATGGGGGTGGTGGGAGTGGTGGTGTAGGTTAAACCTTCTGGGCCCCAAGCAGGACAGGGAAGCCCTGGGAGAGAGTGAGTTTCCAGGCGGAGAGGATGCTGGCAAAGGTGGTTTTTCCTCTTGGGAAAGGCAGGATCCTCAGAGCGTTCTGTTCAGGATAAACCTGACCACATACACAGGAGCACACAGGCTGGGACCGTAACACTGTGGGGAGCAAGGAGCAGGCAGGGCCGGAGGGAGTGTCACCTGGGCATACCTGGAGGCCTCACCTGGCCCATCTTGGAACCTCTGCTTACAGAGTGTGCCAGGAGAGAGCTGTTAGGACTCCAAGGAGCATTGCCCAGTCTCCTTGGGGTCAGTCAGAAACTCAGCGGGAAGGATGCTGGGCAGGGGAGAAGCAGGCCCAGAGTGGGTGCATGGACCAGTGCTGTGCACCAGGCTGTGGGGATAGGGCAGGAGGGTCGGGTTGAATAGCCAGGAAAAGAGTTTCACACTTGTGGAAGAAGCCTCTTCAAGTTAAGAGTAACTATGCAGGAACCAGTGATAGGATTTCAAGTGGCTCAGTAATTTTTGGAGCCAGGCTTTGAGAGAGTTCAAAACCCTAAATGCCAGACAGGAGAGCACACAAAAGCCCTAGGAGATTGTGGGTGGCTCTCAAATTCTGATTGTTGGGCTCAAATCAGGGTATGGCCATCAAGCAGATCTGTTCAGAGCCCCTTTTGTAGGGCTGGAGATATAGCTCAGCAGCACAGTGCCTGCCTAGAAAGTGCAAGGTCCTGAGTTTGATTCCTGGTACCGAAACAGAGTCCTTTTCTTATAGAGAGATAAAGGGAAATATTTGCAGGATTGAGGTGACAAGATGGGCTGCAGGTAGTATTTATAACTGGGTGGTGAGCACATTATCTAGGTCTCTCTACTTTGTGTGCATTTGTTACATTTTCTAATGAATATTCTATAATCCCAGCACTGGGAAGGCTGAAGCAGGAGAATAACATGAGTTTGAGTCTGGCCTAGACGATGTAGTAAGAACCTGTGACCAAAAAAAGAGAGAGAGAGAGAGAGAGAGAGAAAGGCTCCACTCATCTAAGTTAAAGCCTGTGCTAGGGCTTGTTTATTTTCCATGGGATTCTACAGCATTTTTTTAATACACCATTTATTACAGAAGTTAATGCCCACTCAGGACCAGCCTAAGGATAAGGAAGTTTATCTTGCACAGAAGCTAATGATCAGTCCTGCTTAATTGCTGCCTCTGTTTGCAGGATTTGAAAAAGCCTTTTGACAAAGCTTGGAAGGACTATGAAACGAAAATGTGAGTGTTTTCATTTTTTAATGGTTGGTACAGTCATTTGAGAATTCAACTTTAAGTCTAACTTTGGTGTGTGAGTAAACCTTAATCCAGGGAAGAATTTCCCTAAAGCTGCGTCAGTTGTGGTTGCTGTGAGAATAGGTGCTTCTGTCCCTGGTGGCTGCGTCCAAAGACTGTAGCTTCTATCAGGTCCCCTGTCCCTTTTACTTTGACGTCGTAGTGGGTACAAAATGCAGTGTTCAAGGAAGTTCAGGAAAGGAAGTTGGATTACTGACCTTCCTCGTGGTGAAACATAGCACCCAGCACCCACAGCTTAAGGGCGGAGAGCTTTGTTTTGGCTCAGGTTTCAATTAGTGGTCATCTGGCTCCCAGATAGGGTGCACGGCACAGGGGTCTGGTGGAGGAGAGCTGCTCACCTCAGGGGGACAGGAAGCAGGGAGAAGGGTGGAGCAGGGAGGAGGTGAGCCCTTCCAGGCCACGCCCCCTGTGACCTCCTCCTCTGGCTCCACCTCCAGCACCACATTTAGCCAGAGTCACCAGTGGACCAATGCACTGATCCACGATCCCGTCACCTCCCCAGAGTCCACCTCTGAGCACGTGAGGCTAGGGCGGGGGTTCTAGATAGAAATCATAGCAAAAGTCAAGGCTTAGGTGGTGTTTTTTTCCTCCATTTTATTACCCTTCATGAGAGTGGTGTTGTCTTCAGACTTTGTCTTCCTGGTGATTTGTGAAAGCTGTCTGCTTTTAACTTTGGGGCTGGCCTTCTCTGAAATACCAACCCCCTCAGTTTTAGAAAGATTTTGTAACACTTGTCTGAGGCTTGATCTGCCAGAAAAGAATGGCGTAGTTCTGAAGAACAGGCGCAGCTGACTCTCAAATGTGGGTGAGCCCGCTCCCGGCTGGCTGCGGACCATTATCCTAACATCGCTTGCCCAAGTTTTCATCCCGGGGGTGGGGCTGAAACTAGTAAGAACTGAACTAGCGATGGTGGAATTAAGGCTCTCAGTTATTTTAAAGGCTGTTAGAACAGAAAGTATTCTTAATGACTTGTGTTTGCTTTATAATCACTGTGCTTTCGGGATTGGATACTTTCTGAATGGAAATAGAAACTCATTTGAAGCCATCTGGTAAAGAGAAAGGTATTAGGAGAAAGGTGTTAGGAAGGAAGTCATTGAGATGACTGGAAGTGATTAACTTCTCTTAAAAACCAGCTTTGTGTAGCTTTTTAGTAGGAAAGGTCACAAAGCTCAAACAAATGCATATTAAACCTTCGGTACTCCTGTCTCTGGCTCAGTTTGTCTATGTCACAGGATGCTTGGACATGAGAATAGAGTTTCACGGGTGGCGTGTATTTGGTCCTCTGCTGGACCAGGATGGGGGTTGTTAAACCTGGGGACCTCAAACATCTGCCCACGCAGAGAGGAGCCCTGCCTTATCCCACACTTTTATGTCCTGAGTCTCTGATCAGCATTCCTGCTTCACAGATGGGAAACCAAAACCCAGTGGGGTGTGCTGGTCCCCCAAAGGGGGGATGGTCTTTAGGGGCTACCATGAAGGCAGCTCTGAGAGGAAGTTTATAGCTGTGAATGCCACCATTAAAAGAATAGCATGATCCCAGATAGAGACCTCAGTGATTCACTTCATGGTCCTAGGAGAATAATAATCCAAATCTGAAACTAATAGAAGGAAAACAATCATTTAAAAAAAAACCACAGAGGATCAATGAATCACAGAGTTGGTTCTTTGAAAGGATAAACAAGATTAATAAGCTCTTAGCCAAACTTACCAAAAAAGGAAAGAAAAAATCCCATCTTAGCCAGGCGTGGTAGCGCATGCCTGTAATGCCAGCACTTGGGAGGCTAAGGCAAGAGGATCGTTGCGAGTTTGGCAAGTTCAAGGCCACCCTGAACTGCATAGCAAGACCCTGCCTCAAAAAGACAAAAAAACAAAACAAAACAATCCCATCTTAACACAATTAGAAATGGAAAAGGTGAAATTTCAACAGAAACTGCCAAAAAATCCAGTGAATTATAAGAAACTACTTTAAAATCTTATATTCTGGTAAATCAGAGAACCACCTAGGTACATATGAATTGAACCAAGAAACTGTAAAACCCCCAAATAGACCAATAACAGGCAACGAAATAGAGACAGTAGTGGAAACTAAGAAACGTCCAAGACCCGGCGGATTTCCCAGAGAACTCTTCCACACTTCAGGGAGACATAGGCCAGTGGCTTCCTGACTCCTCCGGGAGGTGAAAGGCAGAGAGCTACCAGTCTTGTGCCTGGAGTTACTGCTGTCACCGCCGCTGCCCTGCGCAGCTTCCTGCCTAGAGCATTCACAGCTGTTCTGCCCCAGAGCTCAGGGCAAGTGCCGGTCACAGCACCCCGGTCTGGGGTGGCCAGGGGCTGTCCCATGCACAGCGCCACCCAGGGCCTCATGATTGCCCTTGCCTCCCTGTGCATCCCCCCAGAACCAAAATAGAGAAGGAGAAGAAGGAACATGCCAAGCTCCACGGGATGATTCGCACGGAAATCAGTGGGGCAGAAATTGCGGAGGAGATGGAAAAAGAGCGGCGCTTCTTCCAGCTCCAGATGTGCGAGGTGAGGTGGAGGACAGGCCAGGTCTGGGCTCTGGCTGGCAGCGCCACCCACCATGGCTTGCCTGGTGCATCAGACGTGCGCTTCCGGAACACCCAGCCCCGGGGGATTACTGCACGGTGGCCAGTTTGTTTTGGTAGGGAGGGGAGATGTGGTTTTCTGGAGGATGGAATTGAGCTGATCGAATACTGGCCTTTTAAAAGTAGTTTGCAGTACATCTTGATTGCACTACTCATGGGGCCTTGGCATGCACAGAGCACACCCTGATTCCTTTATACCCCTTCCCTTCAGCCCTCTTTGCATCTCTTGGTGCCTTTCCCATTTGTGAAAAGTTTGTCTGCCTGTTTGCTATTATTGCCTCTTTTCTTTTCCTCTTTGTAGTTTGGGTTTTTTATCTAAGAGAAATCATGCAGTAGTTAAGCTTGTGTTACTCACTTATTTCAGTTAGCATCATGGTCTCCAGGTGCATCTATTGCTATACCAGTGACTCGTTTATCCTTCTTTGTGGCAGAGCAGTGCTCCGCTGTATGTAGGCACCACCTTTCCTTGTCCGTCATCGGTTGATGGACATATAGGTTGCTTCCAAGACTCGGCTGCCGTGAGCTGTGAGTCCGTAAACAAGGGTGTGCACGCATGTATGACTGCGGTTCAGATGCAGCCAGAATCGTGGAAAGAATCACATTCACGAACCAGGTTACCACTGTACTCAGCCCTACGGTGGTTTTAGTGTGGAATCTGGGTTCCCTATGCACCAGTGAAGTCAGAGATGGAGGAGGGAGGAGAGGAGTCTGCTGGGAAAATGCCCTGTGCACAAAGAGAAGCATGCCCAGACGCCACCAGCTCCCTGCCAGGGCCCTGGGGTACTCCTGTCCTGTGGCCTCGGCCTTGTCTTGGGAAGGGGGAAGGGGACACAGTAGGATGGACATGCGCAGGGACAGAGACTGCATCATCACGAAGGCTGTTCTTGAAGCTCTCTGCTGCAGTGCCTGCCACATGGGTATGAGACAGTGCTCCTGCCCCTCTGGGGTCCTCTCCCCCAGCCGGCCCGCAGAGCACCAGGTGCTGGGTGGCAAGTGTCCTTCCCACAGCAGTGCACCTTGGTGAACAAGACCATGGTCACTCTCATCTAATTATCCTGGTAACTTTTATGATTGTCCCTTAGAATAAATTCCTGTAAATAGGATTTCTGGATCGAAGGGTATCTGCCTTTTAGGGGTTGGTACATAGCCAAACATTTTATTAACAAATGTATCATTTTGATCCACTGCCAGACATCCAATTAGTGAAAGATACCAAAAAGGAGTGAGAAGATGACCTCTAGGCAGTTCTTACTAAAGTGGGAGGGGGCTATGGTTTTGTGGCAGCTTCCTGTCCCATTATTGGGCTGCATGGCTGACCTGGGGAAGATTGGACACAGGATCATCCTATGTGACAGCTGCGACGCTGTGTGGCTTAGTATTCCAGGGCACTGTGTCCCAGAGATGTGACATTCTCTGGGTCCTGTACAGTACATCCCGCAGAGGAGGGGTAGGGAACCCATGGGGTCCTATCTGTGAGCCTCCACGAGAGGAGAATGTCCTTTTTGATGCTCGCCTTGTAGATCACTGGGCCTTCCTGCAACCTCCGAGGTCATTAATGAATTCTCCAAGTTAGAAGTGGCTTAAACACTTTTCAACGTAAAACTTGCCTCTTTAACAAACAGCCACATGTGGAGAATTATCTTGGAGTTGCCATGGTGACAAAGGTATCTGCTGGAGGATACTAGCAGTTGGAGTTCTAAATGATGACTTGCCTCATGGAAGAGACCTAGGGCAGAAGTGAGCACAGCAAGATCTGAGATGGGTGGAGGCCCCACTCTGCAGCTAGAGCAAAGCCCTTCCAGCAGGCCGGGGGGAATGTCCTACTAGTAGGGCTTATTGTCTCTCAAATATTTAATTATCCAGTGAGCAGATAACTCATTCAGAACCCAAGAGAAACATTTAGTTCTGTTGTGGCTCGCAGAAGGCATTAGGGGTTGTGCCGGATGTGGTGGCGCACATCTATAATCCCAGCACTTAGGAGGCTGAGGCAGGAGGATTACCATGATTTTGAGGCCAGCCCGGGCTACATAATGAGTTCAAGGCCAGCCTGGACTACATAGCAAGACCTTGTCTCAAAAAAAAAGGCATCAGGTGTCTGCCATGAGCTCTGCTCAAGGTGGAGGACATCAAAGAAGTAGAAGTAATCTGTCTTCAGAAAGTCACTGAAACTCATACCCTACTCATTCCGATGACAGTTCCTTCTTTGTTTCCTAACAGTATCTGCTGAAAGTGAATGAAATCAAGATTAAAAAAGGAGTGGATTTACTTCAGAATCTGATCAAATACTTCCATGCCCAGTGCAAGTAAGTCCTTTTCTCCTTTTGAATGTTTATCCATGTGTGGCAGCTTCTGTTAGATTATAGCATTGTAGTGAGAATACATACCACTTTGAAATCTGTAGCTGGTGCAGCTGCATGGATAAACCTTGGAATTGTGCTAACTCAAGGGCCCTGGATGCAGAGGCTGTGCACAGCACAATTCTTTTTACCTGCCAGGCCAGAAAGAAGCAAACTCCCAGATTACTGGTTGCCACAGTTGTGGAAGGGAGCAGTGGAGGATGACTGCTAATGGGCCTGGGGTCGCTTTTTTGAGGTATTAGAACAGTGCTGGAATTAGTGCTGATTGCAAAACTTTGTCAATATACTAAGAGCCATTTGCACTGTTCATTATACAAGGGTGAAGGTCTAAGAATTATCTCAATAAAAAATAGGCCTATGGTATAAAATAATACAGCAGTTGCCAAATGCATTGATTTTCACCTTTTTTGTAGGAGGCAGACTAGTTTGATCTGATGCAGGAGCTCAGGTGTGGTTTGTGTGTCAGGAGAAATGAGTGGTATTGATGCAGGGTATTACATTAAGAAACTGCTTTCCTACATTACTGATGCTACATAGCTGGTGACCAGAGGAGAGGTAAGCAGAGGAGAGGACCTTCCCAGTTCAGGTACTCAGCTTAGCCCTGTGTGTCAGCCCTTGGCATTCTGCCCTCGTCTTTCGTGGGCATCAGCCGCTGCACTGAACGGGCCCCGCCTGCCTGGCTCACTCACCTGACAGTCTCACTGATCGTGTGCCGATGTCAGGCCTTGTTCTGAGACAGATATGGCAAGGGCACACTTCTGCTTGGAGTCAGTGCAAGGAATTGAATCTCAGAACTGGGTGCCTACAAAACGTGCTGAGCCAGGGGTGGTGGCACATACTGGTCACCCTACCACTCTGGAAGGCTGAGGCAGGAGGATCTCAAGTTGAACCCCAGCCTGTGCAATTTAGTGACTTAGCAGGACTTTGGTCTCAAAACAGAAAGGGGCTAGGGATGTAATTCAGTGTGAAAGCTCTGGGTTCAATCCCCAGTACTGTGGGGGTGTGTCGGGGGGGTGTAACCTGGCCAGAGGCACAACCACAGGTTGTGAAGTATATAAATGCAAGAAAAAATAGGATATAGTAGAAAAACCCAACTCAGACAAAGGTTTAGGGTAGGTGCTATTCCTTGAATTAGCTGCAGGCCCCTTTGGCGGGACGTGTTCTGCTGTCCAAAGGACAAGTGTGAGCCAGCAGATGGTGGTGAGAGGGGGCAGAAGACCAAACTGGTGTGAAGCCAGAGTGGACAGAAAACCCTTAGAGAAGCAGGTGACTGTGGTGTCCTGTCCAAGGTGAAGATTCTGGCCCCTTGCTTCGGGAGCTCTGGGACCAGTGTACACAGAGGATTCGCTCCCTGGGAGCTCCTCTCTGTGCGGAGTTCTCGAGACCTATGGTGCCCCAGGGAGGCCAGAACGGAGCAGGTAGTGAGCTGAGTCCCTGAGAGCTTGGCCTCGGGGTGAGGGGGCCCAGACGAGTGGAGGCCACTGGGCAGCTGTTCAGTGGGACTCAAAGGAGCCAGCTGGGACAGGAGAAGTGTGGGCGGTCGCTTAGGGACCTGTGAGCCAAGCCGGAAACAGCTGGTCTGGACTGGCCTGTGGGGGTGGGAGCCTTGCCTCCAGGTAGCCTGCTTACCTTTCCCTGGCCCTTTCCTAAAATGTCATGCTGTGTCCTGTGCCTTCTGCCTGCCTCTGCTCTTCCCCAGGGCCCCAGGGCCAAGTTCCTGAGGGGGTTCTTGTTTTTCCATCATTTTTCCTTAGCACGTCTGCAGTGCTAACAGCCTCACTGCTTGTAAGGAGTTGGTGCCTGGAAGTAACACATTGTAGTTCTTTCTATGTCCCCTTCCCCTCCCCTGCCCCCATCTCTCAGTCCCCTTCCTATTTGCCAAAGACCCGTCTCCCAGTTTCCTATTGTCTTGTCCTGTCTTGTTTTTTTGCTCTTCATTTATAATTGGGGTTTCTCACAGGAGAGAAACCCTCGCTCCTTCTTACAGCCCTGAGGGAATTGTGGTCCTCTGTGCCCCCAGTACCCCCATGTGTCTCCCCGCTGTTGCCCCCCAGTTTAGGCCCTGTCCCCGAGACTGGGGCCATGTTGTTTGTTTGTTTATTCCCCATCTCCAGGGCAAGGCATACATACCTGGCACCAACACATGTGCAGAAGTCACGCCACTGCCTTTGCTGTGGTGACGCTGGGCTCTGCTGCCACAGCTAGGGACAGACAGCAGAGGGTGTGGGTGCAGTGGTTCACCCTAGGCTAAAGGAGAGCCAGGTGGCGAGGAGCACCCTAAAACATTTTCCAGAAGAATTCTTTGACAGGGACTCAGAATCCTGTCTGTGACATCTGACGGTGACACTCAGATCACCTCTTCCATTCCCTCTTCCATTCTCCTTGTAACCTGGCCAGAGGCAGTTTAGGAAGTGGGTCGCTTCCTTACTGATATTTTATTTTTAGCAAGAAGCTATTCTAAGATTTCCTTTTTCTTCTTTATTTTGCCCAAACTGTCAGTTGGGTAGCAACAGACTTCTTGTGGAAAAGTGAACTAGTTGACCTTTTATGGGCATGAGCTGGATAAGCTTTCAAAGGACACATCCTACATTTCTTCCTTTGTGGATGAGCGATCAAGGAAGACAGTGTCTGTGACTGCGCGCTCCTCCGATCCATCCAGCAGCTGTTTTGATTCATGTTTCAGGCATAAAACGTGCAGTCTAAGAGGCTCAGCCACTGGACTGCAGGAACTTGTGCTGTGCTTGTGCCTGGGGCGGGCATGTCCTGCATCACCTCCCGAGTGCTCCCCACCTCTCCTTCTCAGCCCTCAGCCAGCTATGCCAAGGCTTGTGCCCTACCACGCTGTCCCCTGGGGCAGCAAGAGGCCAGTGTATGCCTGAACCCCTCGGCATCACGTTTGTATGCCGTGGAAGTACTGAGATGCGCGTGCTCTTGCTCTTTACTCACTTTTTGTGGCCCCTTGTGTTTGTGAAGAATGTGTCATATTCTTTATCTCTTACTTCTAAATTTGCATCTCTACCTCATTCCTTGGCACACTGAAAGTGTGTGTTAGCTTGTGCTGCCCCAAGGCAGGAAGCTGCTCTCTAGTGGAATGGAGAGGCAGGGTGGCCTCTGAATGCTAACTGTGGACCGGGATGTCCTGTTCCAAAAGGGGCAAGGAGCATGGAGTTGATTTGCACTTTGAGCACAAGCCTGCTGAGGCCCTTGATGGCAGGTGTTACTCGCTGGACTCGGGGTGCGGAGTCGGAGGGACCCTGGTCCAGGAGCCGTGGGAAGGATACTCCTGTGTGACGAGTGTGGGGAGGTGGGGTGGGCACATCTGGAGTGGACCCTTGGGGGCTTAGAGTGTTGTGATCTGTGAAGCCCAGGGAGGGGAGCAGACACCCTCACGTGGGGTGCAGAGGAGGGCTAGTGATGGTGAGTGCATTTTCACAGCTTGACCATCTGGTCGAGCCAGGTATGGTGATGTTGTGGTATTGCTGGTAATCCCAGCACTTGGGAGGCTGAGGCAGGAGAATTGCCTTGAGTTTGGGGCCAGCCTGGACTACACAGACACTTTCTTAAAAAAAAAAAGAACAAAGAATCTAGTTGAGCAGGCTAGAAAATATTTAATAGGAAAAACATTTGACTTGCTAATGTTAATGAAAATGTTTTTGGATGGAAGGTTGGAAATGGTAAAGGGCTCAAGTTAGGAACATGTCGCCAGGCGCTTGTGTTCAGGAACATTGCAGTGACCACCAGCGGTCAGCAGAGCAGCCCTTGCCCTCCTTCTCCTTGAACCTGCCCCTAGTGCCAGGCCTAAGTGCATTTCAAAGGTGCCTGGGTGGCATCAGTGCTCCAGGGGAGCACAAAAGGGTTACAGATTACATATAGGAGGTTTTCCAGTCGGCAGTGAAGATGGGGGAGACATCCACATCTTAAATTCAGATCTGTGCTGTTCTTCCTCTCATACTGTGTAGTGCCATGCCAGAAGTGAGGTCTGTGACAAGATGTGTGTTCCCAAGCCCTGGGTGCCCCCAGGCCTGTCCCACAACAGGGAATCACCTGGTCACAGCAGCATACAGCCGTGCACCTGTTCTGGCTCCCCGGGACCATCTTGGGTTTATCTGCTGCGATCTCCATCCTGTTCCGGTGTGGCACTGGCTGTCATGTTCTCTCTCCTGCTCCCTCTCTTCCTTCCTGCTGATTTTCCATGAATTTGAAGCAATTTGAAGAAATAGTTGCATAAAGAAAAAACGTCCCTGACAGAAGGGAGCAGTTCTGCTTCTCATTCCCATGATGCTGCTGTTCTTCGGAATTTCCTCCCTGTGCAGAAGGGACGTGGGCTCTGTGCTGCCGTGGTGCCAGGGACAGAAGGTACAGAGGGGGCAGACCCTGGCTTCTACTCTCACTGTGGTGACAGACACTTGCATAGATCAAGCTGGTGCCCGGCACTCTGCCAGGCCAGAAGAAAGGTCATGGGGTGAGGTGAGGGTAGAGCATGTTCTTTCAGGGCCAGGCAAGGTTCCCGCCCTGCCCATCCTTGGGGCTCCTGTCCTGCAGCTCTCCTGACCCACAGCTCTGTGCTCACCCTCCCTCTCCCTGGAGGGGCTACACTGTTCTGTCCACCTCCTGTGCATGACACCCACCACAGGGCCACTGCTGGGTTTAAAAAAAAAACCAACACAAACATGTGAGAGGCAAGTCACATTTTGAAACTGGCTTCTGTGGTGTCCAGGGGACAGAGTTGGTGACTTCTGTGCCTGCGTCCTTTGCTGCCTGGGCCAGGTACTGTGGATCCCAGCCCTCCTGGAACATTGAGTGTGATGGGCAAAGTATATGTTAAGTAATCGCACTCCTGGAAATAGAGAGGGAAACTCTTTGGAGCAAAGGACAAAATACACCTGGACAACTCTTTATTTTTGAGACAGGGTCTCACTGTGTAGTCTAAGCTATCCTTGAACTCACTGTGTTACCTGGGTTGGCCTTGAGTGTGCAGTGATCCTCCTGCTTCAGCCTCCCCAGTGCTGGGATTACAGGTGTGCACCACCATGCCTGACCTGAGAACTCTTTTTAAGGTGGGGATTAAGGAAGGCCTCACAAAGGAGGCAGTATTTACCTTCAAACTTGAAGAACAAGGCAACACAACTGGGCGAAACAGACATAATGCAGGAGAGGTCTAGAACAGGAGCCGCAGTGCAACCGAGAAGCTGTCGTGTGTGGACTGTGGGGCCAGGGCTGAATCGCACGGCGGGCCAGGCCTGTCGGCTTCACCCGGAGCCCACGGGGACGCCTTTCCTCCTCCCTGTCTGTAGCACCCTGCACTGCAAGCTGTGCAGGCCGCGCTGATTACCGACTGCCTGTCGCTGTGGAAGATTCGTCCACCTCCCGTATAGCTCCTAAGTCACGTGCCATACATGACCTCATGCATTAGGTTCTGAGCTTTAAAAAAAAAAATTGAGAGAGGGATTCCTTTTCATATTTAACCTTAAGTTCTCCAACCACGCTTTCCTCTTCTGCGGATGGAGCAAAGCACTTTGTATGACTCGGAGTTGCCCAGCTTTTTCCGCTTTCTTTCCCTTCTGTGCTTAGCTGTTGCCTGTCACAGATGACTCTCCAGTGTCTGACCCTTGTTTGCACTCTGTTTATTCTTCCTTCAGCCGCTCAGTTGACTCCCAAATCAAAGTCCTTTTTGCCATTGTTTGTAGAACCCTATTTCCCATTATAGAAGGAAAATTTAGGTCCCGTTTTGTATGGGTCAAGAGAAATCACAAACAGTTTCTTTTCTAGTCCCTTCTAATTTTGAGTGTCATTTTGTTTTTGATTTGGTTTTTAAATTTCTGTTCATACAGACTTTGTTCCCCAAAGCATCATAGAATAACCAGTCACTTTTTTGTAAAGTTTTTCTCCATCTAACAGAAGTATGTTCTGTTTCTTGCATTCTCCCTAGCTTTTTCCAGGATGGACTGAAAGCAGTAGAAAGCCTCAAACCTTCCATCGAGACTCTGTCCACGGACCTCCACACTGTGAGTTGCTTCCCTCCATTGAGGTCAAGCCGTGTTTATGTGACCTGCGTTTTCCTTAAGTGTGGAGGCTGTGTGGCCCTGAAAGGAAGAGCCCCATCATGCCTGGCAGAGGTGGTGTCCCATCCTCTGCCCAGGCCGGAGGGAGGGATGACCACAGGGAGGTGGTCCCCAGAGATGCACGGGGATCTTGGAGCGCCAGCCACCTCCCAGTGCCACAGGCTAACTCTTCCCTGCCTTGTTTACTTCATGAAGATCAAGCAGGCCCAGGATGAAGAAAGAAGGCAGCTCATACAGCTTCGAGATATTTTGAAGTCAGCACTGCAGGTTGAGCAGAAAGAGGTGAGGGGATTTAATTTTGACAGAGTGCCATTTGAGCTGGGCACATGGGCACATGTCTGTACATCTCGGCTTCTGAGGGGACTGAGACCAGAGGATCGAAAATTCAAGTCCAGCCTGGGCAACCTAGTCTCTTAACAAGAGCTTGTGTCATAGTTAAAAAAGGGCTGGGGTTGTAGCTCGGGGTGAAGGCCCTGGGTTCAGTCCCCAGTACCCTATACTTCAGAAGTTTGGCCTGGAGCCCGAGACACCATCTCCTGGGTCTCCTGTGCCCCTGGACCCTGCCGCACGAGCTCTCGGTGTCTCTCAAGTTGTCCACTGCCATTTGTCGTGCCCCACAGCCTCTGGTCCACCTGCCCTGACACATGTGGACCCTGCCCCTTGGGGTGGGCACAGAATAGGTGACCTTTGGGGTCTCTCCCCACCTGCCACTACATGTACAAGATGCGAGGATCAGCCTTTGTCACAGCTGCCTCCCTTGAGCAGACATCTTGGCTTCTGCATGTAGTGACATCTTTGCGTGCTCATGCAGGAGCAGGTTTTTTTTGGGGGGGGGGGCCTTGTGAAAAAAATGAAAAGATACATTTTAAAGGTAATTTTAGATATGTTCATTACAGTGTAGGTATTTTAATGTGACTTTTTCCTTCCCTTGAAACAAGGTCCCAGTATGATGCTCTAGGCTGGCCTCAAACTCATAGGCTCAAGTGGTCTTCCTGCCTCAGCCTCCATAGTAGCTGGGACAAAATGTGATATTAACATAAATGTACTTCCTTGTTAATAAGAGAATGTACCTGAATGTTACCTACTAGATTTTAGATAAATGGCTGTTGAACTACTTACCAGAGCATAAAGTTCACTGTTAGCAATCTGTCATAAGTTCTTGTACTATAACTTAATATTACTGTTTTTCTCCCAAATGCATTTACCTTTTGTGACCGAAGTCTAGGAGAGTAAGTAGTTCAGTTTTTTTAATGAATTGGAGAATTTTGCATGCTTTGTTCATGAACTTCAAAAACATGTATTTTTTTCTTTGTATATCTTAATGGCTAGTAGTCCTTTAGATTTCAGCCCCTTTCATAATAGTAGATTTTACTAAAGGCCGCAGAGCTTGCATGCAGCAAGGGGAACCTAAGGTTTATACTTGGATTATCGTTCTGTCATCCCTCCCTTCAGCAGGGCTGAATTCTGAGCGTTCTTTTAGACCCTTGGAAACAGCTTTTTTGGCTTCCCCAGGCCCCTCACTCCAGGCCCAGCCAGGACCCCTTCTCCCCAGACACCCCGCCGTGGGTGTGAGTAGATCGATTAGATTGAAACCTTGGCCCAGTGAGCGTCACCTGAAGCTTGACCGAACCTCTATTCAGGTGTAGGAGACTTTGCTGGGTCACATGCATCCTAGGTCACCGTAAGGATGCCAAAGATAATAACAGGTTCAGTTTACGTGAAAGTTTCTCTTTTCTGTGAATTTTATTTTATGTTATGTTATATTATTTTATCTGGTCTTTTTGAGACAGGGTCTCGCTATGCAATTCAGGCTGGCCTTGAACTCACTTTGTAGCCCAGTCTGGTCTCGAACTCACAACAATCCTCCTGCCTCAGCCTCCTGAGTGCTGGGATTACAGGCGTGTGCCACCACGCCTGGCTTTTTCTGTGAATTTTAGATTTCACATAATAGCTTCAGATTTGTCTGCAAAGACTGGCTTGGCATAATGGTGTATAGCTGTAATCTCAGCACTTGGGAGGCTGAGACAGGAGGACCACTGAGAGTTTAAGGCTAGCATGGGCCACATAGCAAGATCCTGTCTCAAAAACAACAAACAAAAAATAATTGCTTGGTCTAAAGAAAAGGATAAGACAGAATCCTACCTTCCTGTGTGACTGAAGCCTGGCTCTGTGGAGGGAAGGCCAGTGCCCTTCATTCTGCTCTAAGACCTGCAGGTGAGTGCCACCCAAGTGCATAGCACAAATGCACCGCAGGGTCGCCACGTGACTGTACCTCTGGCTTTATGCAAGGGGTTTCTTCTCCAAGTTATTCGACATAGTTCTGGTTGTGCAGTTCCATCTTTTGACAGGTCTGGAAGTCATACAAATGAGCAGTCTCTCTATCTCTCCATGGAGTTATTCCCAACAGTATGTAAAACTAGCTTTGCTCCTCATCTCTGGGGCTGAGATGCAGCCCTTGTTGGGGGAGGAGGGCCAGGGATGTACTCATCCCACAAACACATGTGCCGCCCAGGCCTGAGTGCTGTCGGGGGTGGGCTGGGGCCTCTGCTTGTTTGAGTCACTCCTCAGCTTAGTGGTGAGCAGTTCCTTAGTGCATCGTGGGTGGCTCGGGTGAGGGTTTTTGTTTCTTCAGGTAGCTGCACATAGAGAGTTTATGAAGTAGTGCTGGACACTCATGTTCATAGATTGGAAGACAGCACAGTGACAGTGACTGCGCTTCCCTGGATGGGTGTGCAGACTCCGTGTGGTCTCCACCAGAATGGCAGCAGGCTTTTGCAAAAATTGACAAACTGATTTTAACATTCTTATGGAAATGTAAAGGTCCAAGGGTTAGCCAAAACCAACTGGGAAAAGAACAAAGTTGGAGGGTATTTCCCGATTTAAAAGCTTAGCCACAAAGCTGTAATAGTCACGACATTGTGGTATTGGCATATAGCAAGACAGCTTGATCAATGAAAGAGGGTTGAGAATCTAGAAATAAACCCCTACATTTGTGGTCACTGGGGTTTTTAACAAGGACACCAGGACAGCGTGAGAGAGAATTGTCTTTTCAACAGTGGTGCAGAGAGAACCGGACAGCCACGAGCAAAAACATAAATTTGAATCCTGTCTTATACTGTAACTCAAAGTGGATCAAGACCTCAGCATAACAGCTAAAGTTATAAAACTCTTACAATTATAGGTATAGCCCTCCACAACTTTGGATTTGGCATTGATTTTTTACACATGACCCCAAAATACAAAGAAACTGTAGATAAATTGAACTTCATCAAAATAAAACCCTCCTGTGCTTTAAAAAACCTCTTTTGAAACTGTTGGGTGTCCAGGTGGTCCTGGCTGTCCATTCCCACTCTGCCTCCTGGCTGCAGTGTTTGTCCCCCTTCCCTCTCGCTGTCTCAGCGGTGCTGGCCCCCTGCCCCAATGCCCTTCCTCTTGCTCTGTCAGTTCTTCACCTCCCATTAAGACTTGCTTCCTCCAAACTCTACCTGGGGTTTTCTCCACTTGACTCTTCTGGTCCCGTTCCAGGTCACTTTGCTGTCCGTGCCTTCGTTGTCTGGGTGTGAGGAGGGGTTCCCTGAGGGTGGGCCCTGCTCACTGTCCTTAAGGAGTGCAGCCCTATCTGAGGCTGTCCCCAGGCAGGCAGGGGGGACGGTGAGCTCTGTCCCCTCTCTGCTCTTGGTGTTCCTGCTCCCTGAGCCAACCGCTGAATTTCATCGTCCTGTTTCTTCCTGTTACAGAATGAACAGGACCGAGCAGAGGGCACGTTCCCGATTCATAGAGCCGGGCACATCTCAGTCCTGGCTGACCCAGGGCCTGTCTGTTCCCACCTTGCTCTGCTCTGTTCTTGTGATCTGCCCTCGTTTCTAGTGTTGGCCCCAGCAGCGCTGGCTCCTTGTGGCTTGAGCCGTGTGATGTGATTTGTTCCATACCTGTCAGAGGTTGGACCCTGGCCTTGGGACTCCTCGTGGGTACTGGCCCTGTGACGCTTGTGGGCTGGTGTCCCTGTGGATTTGGGCTAATGTGGATTCCCAGCTGGCCGCTGGGGTGGACTTCCTGTGATGATGGCTTCCCTGGGTCAGGATGGGGAACAGTCTGGTTCTGCCTGTGCCCCTCCCCTTGAGACACAGAGTGAGGGAGGGAATCGCGTCATTAGCCTATACTGACAGGCACCAGGTGTCCACATGTGTGATCGTGCTCTGCATTTGCCGTCTTACTGGGTATTATTTCCTGTTGTCCAGGACAGAAACTGAGGCAGAGGCCCCCGTAACTTGTCTGCATGAATCAGGAAAAGCGTTTTGCGCTCTTGCCTGAAAGCCCTTGCCCTTTGCAGTCATCATATCCTCTTTCTTATTGACGCAGCCTGGCCCTCTCAGGAGCCCTGGCTGTGGTCTGGGACTTAAAGCTTGTAGGAGAACAAAGCCTTTGAATGTCCAAAGGCTCATTCTGTCTACTTATTGGAAACACTGATTTTGACAGTTCCTTCTCTGGCCTGGAGATAGATAGCTCTTATGTCCCTTTCTAGGTGTGGCGAGAAGGGGGGAATTGCAAAGCAACTCCAGGTACACGTATTCCTTGTGTACTGCTTTTTAAAGAATCAGTACCGGAGGACGTGTTGTAAAGCAAGTTCTTGACCATTCTGTAGGATTCCCAGCTTCGGCAGAGTACAGCTTATAGCTTGCATCAGCCTCAGGGGAACAAGGAACACGGCACGGAGCGGAATGGCAACCTCTACAAGAAAAGCGACGGGTAGGTGGTGGTGCTGGGTGCTGGGGGGACATGTGTGTTCCCAACCTGCCATATCCAAAATAGCTAAGCATGTAATTGTTTTTTCCGTTTATCCATAAGGATCCGAAAAGTGTGGCAGAAAAGGAAATGTTCAGTGAAAAATGGTTTTCTGACCATATCCCATGGTACCGTAAGTATTGTCTCTTGATCCAAGGTCCTCTCACCAGAGGGTGGACTGTGTTTCTTAGCCAAAGAGAGATCCTTCCTTTTTCCAGAATGTAGCCTCCATGCTGGTGTGATCCCAACTCCTTCTGGGGCATTATGGCTCATGTCTTGATGTCCCCCCCAAAACCTCACACAGTCACGCAGCTTTTTCAGAGGTGGCTGGGTCTTGAGTGTGTGACAGTGGGATGGATTCATGGTGCAATGCTAGGCTCAAGGGCGCTAGGACTAAGGGTGTGGGTGCTGCCCGCCCTGAGCGGCCTGGGTAAGATAGAAGGGGTAGAGAGACCTGTGGTCGGCCCCAGTCGCTCTGCTGCTTTCTGCCCACCATGCACTGCTTCTCCTCCACCGCACCACCCTGCCTTGGAGCCAGACAACTGTGAACTGAAACCTCTGCAAACTGTGAGCAAAATAAACCTTTCCGCCTTGGGTATCGGGTGTTTTGCCTCAGCAGTGAGAAAAGTAGCTCAGACATGGGCTTGCAAGTCTGCGCCTTCCTGTGCTCCTCCTTCTACGCAGGTAGGTGCAGGGCTGTGTGTGGAGTGCTGCAGACAACAGGAAACAAATTTGGTTAACCATGCCTCATCTTTAGAAACGACATGAGACCAGGAGATGGCTGATTTCCTTCCTGATCTAAACACCTAGGAGTCTGTGGTTTGTTTTTCATTTGTCCGGTTATTTTAATTCAGGTTTACCACCTTGATGCACAAAATAAAGGCCAAGTTTGCTTCATACTCTTACAGTTCTCCATTTGCATTATTGAGAGCCCCTGAGGCCTAGGGCCTCAGGTCATGCTGGCCAGCAGCTCTGGCTGACAACAGAGGGGAGCAAACCCTACGACCTGTTGCTTGGCCACGCACCTCACCTCGAGTCTCCAGTGCTTGAGCTTCCTGTCAGAAGGTGGGGAGACTCCCTCATCAGTGTTGGATGAGTTGCCCCAGTTTCTGGTATCAGCAGCACAGTCGTGACCAGCGTCAGTGGGATGCTGGCAGCTTACCTGTCAGGCAGCATGCTTGTGTCTTTAAGTGCGCTGTGAGCCAAGGGCAGTCTCTCCAGGCACCCTCTACTCCTGCACCCTTGCCTGCCATTCGCAGCCACTTTCTGCTCCAGCTGGGCCCAGTGGTGGGCCCTGTCCTGGCCACTGCCCCATGCCTTGCAGGGAAACAGTAGCTGCTTTCCAGCCTTCTACTTTGGGTGCTGAGCATTCCAAACTCTCTCTATGTGTCATGTTGCAAGCTCTGGAAGTCAGAATTATGGGACGCTCGTGCCCTGGGGTGTGCAGGGTTTGCCCAGGCGGGGAAGGAGATCCTGGCTAGCCACAGCTGATCATGTTTCCTGGCATGGGGAGAAGCAATCCTTGGATGAAAATACTTCTGTTGCTGGCCAGCAGAGCTGGGGGCTGTGCTGAGGTAGAAAAACTATCTACTGGTTCTCAATTAAAATAAAAATTTAAAATCTAACAAACTGGTAAAAAAAAATTTTAAAGCCTAAGCAATTGGCAAAATGTATACAGTCAGGATTGAACTGGGAGAATCTTTAATAATCCTTGCCTTCAAAACAAGCACTAAGCTGGGTGTGGTGTGCACGCATGTTATCCCAGCCCTCAGGAGGCTGAGGCAGGAGGATTGTCATGTGTTCGAGGCCAGCCTGGGCTCCATAGTGAGTTCAAAATCAGCCTGGACTACACAGCAAGACCCTGTCTCAAAAAAAAAGCACTAAGGCGCGGCTCTTTCCCCCTCCCTAGCTTTTCTACTGAACCAGGGCTTCTTAAATTAGGTCTTTGCACAGCACTGATAACCTTGTGAATCAGATGAAATTGTTTGATAGCTGAAATAAGTCATGGCATTCCTTTTCCAAATTGCAGCACAAAGGGAATTTAGTGAGTAGAATTTTCTCTCATAAACTTTTCATCTGGCTTTGCTGTGAATAATCTGAATGGGCAAATAGCAAGCAGCTATTGGTGTAAAACCAAAAATAGATGATGTCGCTTATGATCACCGGCTTGTGTGATTTTGTTGATTCTTTCCTGGGGTCATTTTGTATGTGGAGCCACATTCATGCTTTTGTAAAAGTTCCTAATCTACATAAGGCCCTGGATCTTTTCTGTATTGTATGGAGGTTTGCTGTAAAGGAGGCATTCTGTCCTTGAGGGTGGTTATCTCAGAGGGTGAGCAACTTTCCATATGCCCTGGATAAAAAAGAAAGTTAATACCTACGGGCAAGGAGGGCTGTGATGGTGGTTCTAATGGTGGTTCTTTGTGGCCCAAAAGGTGAGTCCCAGTGCACACCTGCCTTCTCTGGGTGCCAAGGTGAGCCCGGCAGCCTGGCAGCTGAGCACTTGAGCCCTGGAGAAGGGTTGCTGTGTCTGAGGCCTGGCATCCCTGTTCCCAAGCTGCAGAACTCCAGTCATGATTTCGTTCATCCAGGCCATATCTTTATCTATACTATTGGAGTTGTTCCTACTGCAGAGGGCGGTTAGGAGCCAGACACGGTGGTGTATGCCTGTAATCCCAGCACTCTGGGAGGCTGAGGCAGGAGGACTGCAAGTGTGAGCCCAGCCCAGGCAATTTAAGGACTCTGTGAGACCCTGTCTCAAAAGAACCACATAAAAAAGGACTAGGGATTTAGCTCAGTGCTAAGTCCCTGAGTTTAATCCCTACAAAGTAGGTGGCAGTTAATAATATTAGTTGAATTAATTCATGAAAAAAGTGTTAACCTCACAAAAGGACAGACTAATAATAACTGAGTAGATGTTGCTCTTTCTACTGAGTCCTTGTCATGTCCTTAAAGTGCTTCTGCATTTACTGAAGGATCCTGACCCTTTGACTCTTGTATCTAAGACAAAGCAGACACTGTAGTCTGGAAGTAGCCCTGGAAACTATGTCTCTGGTGCATGGTCATAGGATGGGGACAGATGGCACATGAGCTCCTGTGCCTCACAAGAGCAGTGTCATTCATTATGTTGGGTCCTGAGTAAGCCAGTTGTCCCATGGGTAAAGATCCAAGGTGGCTGGTGCTTCTGCTCAGAACTGTCCAGGTTTGGAAGATGAGGCAGTGCACAGGCTTCCAAAACTGCTGTCTGATGATCCCAGGATTCTGTTAGGAGTCTGCAAGTGGAGGAGAAGATCCATCCATAGGAGATACGATCATTACAGCCACAATCCAGGAGCATCTAGGCCATCCCCGTTTGTGCAGCTTCTAAGTGCCTGAACTTGAAATCCCTCACCCTTTCTGAAACCCACATCCCACATACCGTTTTAAGCAGGCTGCTCCCGGCACCCCTGCTCTGCAGAGTTAGTGGCGAGACCTCCTGGTCTGCAAGTGCAGGGAGCCATGGGCTGCCCTGTTACAGGTGCAGGTGGGTCTGGATGAATCCCACATCCTAGTAGTTTGCAGAGAGCAAGAACAATTGAAGTTTGCAGTATCTTCCTTTGATGTTTCCTTTAGCAGCTTGTTAGGTGAGTAAGGCAAGCCAGTCTGTATTTGGAGAGTTCACAGAGGTTTCTAACACATTTGACAATCACAATTTCTGTTTCTGAAATTATCTTCTTATCTTGCTCCCTTTATATTTTAGGGTTGTCTTAGTTACTCTTCTCTAATTGTTGAGACAAAGTACCCAACACTCGAAGTTAAAGGGAGAAAAGTTTATTTAGCTCAGAGTTTGTAGAGATTTCAGTCCATAATTGGCTGGCTCCAAGGCAGGGTGGCACGGGGCAGAGGAGGAACAGTTCATGGAGGACAGAAGGTAGCAAAAGCAACAAGGGACCTTAACAGTATCTTTCTTTCTGCCCCTTTTATCTAGACTGCTCAGGATGGGCAGCACTCACACTCGTGCTCCCAGTGCCCTTGAGCCTAGCACTACATCACGAATCCGTCCCAGTGTCTCACAGTGTAAATCCAGCCACTCTGACAAAGCCCCACCTCTGACTGCATAAGGCTTTGGGGGGACATCTAGACACAGCCACAACAAGGGCTCGAAGTGATGTTTTTTGAAACTAAGAGAACAGCCATTTTTGATGTGGCTCTGACAGAAGTGTGTTGTGATTCCTTATTGTGTGGGGTTGAAACATGTCTGCATGAAGTACATTTGTTGAACCATTAATATTATCCCTTAGTTATTGCGGGTGAATCAGGCTCACAATCTCCCAAATGAATGGATGGTGAAGGCTTAAATAAAAAGAGTCAAGTGGTATGAATTTAAGGCTCTAAGAGGTTCAAAACCCTCTAACTGGATTTGAGATTCCATGGGGGCTAAGACAAAGAACTCTGGGCAACCTGTACTGACTTGGTTTTCAAACAAAGGAGGGGGAGCGCAGGAATCTGAGCAGAATCTTGCGAGACAGTTCAAAGAGGTCCCCAGGTAGTGAAGTGTGCTGCTTAAGAGACTGTCTTATCTCCAGGTTGACATTTGTTGTAGGAGTGTGAACCTGCAGCTACAGTCTCCTTTTAGTTAATTGGGGTTGGAGCCAGGCATCCTCAGGGACCTAGGCCTTGGACAGGTTCCCAAGTCAACGTGGAAAGCCGGTTGGTTAATATTAAGTCCTGCCCAGAGCTGCTTTGCGGTGGTCTCCTTCAGTGGTCTCACTCCTCTCCTCTTACCTTTCCTGTCCTGTGTGGCACCCAGGCTAACCGGCCTCCTGCAAAGCTCAACCTGTTGACCTGTCAAGTGAAGACTAACCCTGAGGAGAAGAAGTGTTTTGACCTCATCTCACGTAAGGCCCTTTGGGTGATGCTGTGCATGGGGAGATCTCATTAAATGTGCTTCTAGGGCATCTGTCCCATGCCTGACACTGGCTACTGAAGCACTGGTTTTGGAACAGCAGCGCCCCCTTTCCAGCAAGCTGCCTTCTCTGTCTTTCCTGTATTTCTTGGCTTCCCCTTCTCTCTGGCTGAGGACTGGAGACAAGCAGTAGCCCTGTTCCACGGCTTGGTAAACCTAGACACACACTGTCTGCTCTCCCATTTGACATGAGAGGGCTGCACTAGACAAGGTGTCAGGCACAAAGTCCTTATGGCCTTGTTTTTTTGGTTTTCTGAGACAGAGTCTCACCATGTAGTCCAGGCCAGCCTTGAACTCACTATGTTAGCCTAGATAGTCCTCTTGCCTCAGCCTCTTGAGTGCTGGGATTACAGGTGTGTACCACCACACCCAGCTCAGCTTTGTGGTTTTTTAAAGAGTTTTGTTGCCCAAAGATTCCATAATTTACTGTTAGAAATGCTATAAGCAAAAGTGATAGGGTCTTGAGTGGGACCCTAGGAAGTAGAGCTGGGGGCTGGTTTTCCTTCCCACTACAGCATTGGTCTCTCCCACTCAGTGGGCGTTTCCTCTTTGTAGAATCACCCCAGAACAATCCATTGTGGCAGGTGTTCATTCAGCGTGTACCACATCCCCAAAAAGAAGAGAAAACAAGGGTTGGAGAGGTTTTCGAGGAGATAGGACAGGCCTACTGTCCCTGTCATCCTACGTGTCAGGGTTAGCTTGGGGAGGGAAAGGCCAGCACCACTGGTGGATGTGGGGTCCCCAGGAATTCAGCCTGGTTGTTCCATTTACAGAGGGAACCTCTGGCCCGGGTGACACAGCAGCTGCTCTTTGAGTCTGTTCCCTTGTGTCATGTGTTGCCAGGGAGTATGGGCGCACCTCTCAGACGAGAGGACGGCTACACTCAAGAGCACCATGGTGGGCAACATCCGGGACTAGCTCCCTTGGCCCCTGTTATTTCTCTTTTGTGGCCAGGCTGCGGTTGACATATACCTTAGAGCCTGCCGCAGAAGGAGTTCTCACTTAGAGGTTTCAGAAGCCTGTCTTCTTCACTGCATGTTATCGGGCAGAGTTTGCTTCTCCAGCTCCGCCTGGTCTGAGCTCAGCCTTAGATGTAGGGCACTGGCATTACCCCCTGAGTCATGGCTTCCTGGGACCTCAGAGTCCTCCAGCTGAGTCTTGGGCTGTGATCTGTGCCTGAGAATGTGGCCTCCTCTTTCTGTCTACACTTGAGCCTGACTTCTGAATCACAAAGTCCCCTTCATTTTTCCCAACTTGAAACAGTTCTCTTATACCTTGTTCCACTCCTCAGTAACAGAAGAGATAAAGGAAAACCTGGCTGCATTCCTCCTGGTGTTAGAAACAGAAGGGTGGCCTGGTGCACAGAGACAGGGTCTGACCAGGTGTCGGGAACCTGGGTGCCCTGCCCTTTTCTGCCGCTGCACCTGTCAGGCCTCAGGCTCAACACAGGCAGTTCGCAGAGCCAATGATGTGTGCTGCTTTCAGAAGCAGGATGCTTTTGGGAGTGAAAACCATGACTGGAGGACCACTGGTGTCTGCTCCCTTTTGGGGGACAGCTGTTTATTGCATGTCCCCAAGATGACCTCTCTGCTGTCACTGCTATGCCACATGTAGAAGTGAGACATCCTCCCTTTTTTCTTTTTCAGATTTAGCTTTCTTTCTTAGATTTATTTTGGACTCACTGTTTCTGTGTATCTCTCCCCAGCTTTCCCTAGTGTAGACTGCCTAGAACAACCACCCAGCAGTGCACGGCAGCACACGCTGTCGGCTGTGTGCACAGTTAGGAAAGCCTGGCAGTGAGGACTGGCACCAAGCTGTGAGCTGGTATCGCCCAGGTCCACCAGCTTTTCACTAACGTTCTTGTCCTGCCCTGAGATCCTCCCCAACCCTGCATCGTAATTAGGTGTTATTAGTTGTTATTTCATCTGACTGTTCTCTCTGCAGTCTTCCCTTACCTCTCACAGTCTTACACCTTTTAAAGAATATTGATCAGTTCTGGTGCCAGCTGTCCCTCCATTTGGGTTTCCCCAAGGTTTTCTCCTGAATGAATGGAAGATAAGAGACTTTGGCAAGAATAGCACAAAAGAGATGCTGTCATCTCACAGGCCCCGCCCGCCCTTTGCCCACACAAGGGCCAGTAGCCCTGCCAAGCCCTGTGACATGCCAGCAGTACCTGAGAGTGACATTTCAGGGCCACCGATCCTTGGCAGGAGAACAGGGCTCTCATAGCATGTTATTCTTAGAATTTCTCCTGCAGCCCCAACCTTTCTCTAAGAAAGCCAGAAGGCATCTTAGGTACTGCCTTAGAAAAGGCTTCTATTATTTCCAGAGAGCTCAACAAGCTTACTTTTTGGAGGCAGCTCTGCAGTAAGTTTAGAAAGTAAACCTTTGTAGGTTGATGGTGTGTCCTTCAAGCATCTCCAGTTTCTGGGAGATGTGTCTTTCAGAGGTTGTCTGGAAACAGGGCCAGTTTGTTAATCTGCATTACAAAGCCACAATTACTGGGCCCGAGCAGGCCTTTGAAGGCTTGAGGGAATGCTTGATTCTGTACAAATCAGCTTGGTTCTATACAAATCATTACCGAGGGCTGAAGATTTTTCCTGCAGTTAATGATACACTGCTTTCCGTTTGAACGTGTGTGGGTTACCATCTGGGCTCACCATTGATGCCTCTTCTTCCGCCACAGATGACAGGACGTACCACTTCCAAGCAGAGGACGAGCAGGAGTGCCAGATGTGAGTGACCTGGGGTGGGACTGCTGGCCGGCCCAGCCCTTGTTCTTGGCTGTGACACTCTGCACCTGTCCCTGCCATGTGTCTAGATGGATGTCTGTGCTGCAGAACAGCAAGGAAGAGGCTCTGAACAATGCGTTTAAGGGTGATGACAGCACTGGGGAAAATAACATCGTCCAGGAGCTGACCAAGGAGATCATCTCAGAGGTGCAGAGGATGACGGGCAACGACGTGTGCTGTGACTGTGGGGCACCAGGTGCGTGGGCCTGCCTTACCTTGGGCTCTGGGACATTCAAATCCCATTCCCACTCGCAGAATCCGTTCATTGATTTTGACTTCCATTTCAAACACGACATGAAGTACAGCTCAGCCCAAGTTCATCCCATTACACAAATGCTTAATGAGCTGTGCAGATCACGCTAGATAAGGGCTAGGGGATGTGTCCCTGCCAGCCCTGGGAGCAGGCTGCAGTGAGGGAGATGGCAGTGCCTCCTGAAAAATGAGAACCGGGCCACCTCAGGGGATTCAAGGTCTCTGGCCTTGTGTGACTTCTCAAAGGCTGTGGGTGTGCAGGAGGGAACTGAATTTTGCTTCAGCCTCTCTTGGTCCTACTTTGTAGACCTCCTAAAATAATTTTACCTGGGCATGGTGGTACATGCCCAAAATCCCAGCACTCAGGAGGCTGAGGCAGGAGGATCGCCATGAGTTCGAGGCCAGCCTGCACCACACAGTGATTTGAAGACCTATCTGAACTACATAGAGAGATCCTGTCTCAAAAATAAAATACAAACAAGTTTCAGTTCAGCTTGGGCAACTTAGAACCTGCCTAAAAATTTAAACAAATTAAAAGAGGCTGGGGATGTAGCTTAGTGCAAAGGCTCTGGATCCAATCCCTAGCACTATAAACAAAGAAACAAGTAAATCACTTTCAGTCATTGTCAAGAGCTGTAAGTTTCTTAAATTTCCACTTTCTGTAAAATGAGGGAACAAGTCCCTCTGCACTGTTACGTTCAGTGACACAAGTCATTTATGTTTGCATTTTGTTAGAGCATATCAGAGGCTTCATTAGGATGACACAATATCACTGTTAATTCTAGGGAGTTTTGGTGAGGTTTTTTGGTACTGGGAATTGACTCACAACCTTGCACTTGCCAG
Source organism: Dinomys branickii (assembly GCA_004027595.1). NCBI lineage: Eukaryota > Metazoa > Chordata > Mammalia > Rodentia > Dinomyidae > Dinomys > Dinomys branickii. Next base: position 58,799 of record PVLD010003202.1, read on the forward strand.
GCAGGTGCAATATCTCCAGCCCCTGGTTTGGTTGTTTTTTGTTTCTTGTTTTTTGGGTTTTTTTGGTGGTTCTAGGGATCAAACCCAGGGATTTAGTCCTGCTAGGCAAGTACTCTTCCCCTGAGCCACATCCCCAGCCCTTTCATTTTTAAATAGAGTCTTCCTGCATTGCCCAGGCTGCCTCAAACTTTCAGTCCTCCTGCCTCAGCCATCTGAGTACTGGGATTACAGGCATGCACCATACCTGGTTTAACAACTAGTATTTTAAAAATGTTTGTGGAGTTGACTTATTCTAATTAAGATAGAAGGATCCCAGGGAAATGGTCAGTGGAACTATATAGTAGCCTTTTTTGAGAATTGTAAGATGAGAAAGAGTGTGGCTTTGCCAAAATGTCAGTTACCTTTTTGTGTCTCCAATTCTGGGCATTTCTATTAAAAACACAATCAAAATAGAATGGACACTTGAGAAATGCCATTAGGTTCCTATTACCCTGAGGGCTATATTTGGTATTAGATCCATTTAAAAAGTATCTTTGGGGCAGATGAGGAAGGAAGAGATAAGCAGTGAATTATGCTTTTTCTTGAGAAAAGAGGACAGCAAGGAGAGCATTGATGTCTCAACCAGTGGTAAAGAAGTCAGAGCTAGTATGGTGGTGCACATGGCTGTCTGGGTCCGAGCCGCCTTTGCACAGGGAGGTCCTCCCCATCCTGGTCACCTCACAGGCCCTTGTATGGTGCAACCAGATGTGACATGAAAACATTCTATGATTTTGAAGCTCTTACAAAACAGACTGTTCCTGCCGCCACTAAGTGCTGAACATTAGCACATCATTAGCAGATAGCCAATGTTGTCTGTTGCCTTTAGTATCCCCAGCCTGTATGTCTCACGGCTGTTCCCCTTTGAGGACTACACTGTGGAGCCTCTTGCCTTTTCTCTCCACTGCAGGTCTGACCAGGGTGGGAAAGGATGTGTTCTCTCTCCAGGACCAGCTGGGGAGGAACCCATGTCACTCCTGAGCACTGTGTCCTGCTTACTGACTTCTGCACTCACGGCTCCTGCCATTTAATGAAAGGGAAAAAGGAGAACTTTGGCCCGTGTGTGGATTGCATGTTAATCGGTGCTTATTCTGGATGGAACGTTCCAGCTGTGTTGAAAATCAGATGTGGTGATGTTTAAAACTCCACATTGAGGAGCCAGGCAGGAAAATGTTGCACCTCCTGGCTTCTTCCTGACTGCAAGCTTAAGTGTGCCCTGTCCTCCTTGGCAGATCCCACATGGCTTTCCACCAACCTGGGCATCCTGACCTGCATCGAGTGTTCCGGAATCCACCGAGAGCTGGGGGTTCACTACTCCAGGATGCAGTCCCTGACCTTAGATGTGCTGGGAACGTCTGAGCTGCTGGTACTTTTTAAATTCTTGATTTGGGGGTTGGAATTAAATGAGCAGAAAGCTCAGTTTTTAATTGGCATTCTAATCCATTTTGGTCTCTCGAAATATCAGTAGGCTGCTGGTGGCTATGTTGCCAGATGGTTTTGGGTAATTAGAAACTCATTGATAATTCCTCCTTCCCAGCGAGAGCAAGTCAGGGCACTTCTTGTTGCAAAACTTTATTCTGAAATACAAAAACAGGAAGCGAACCCAAAGGTTCTGGTGTGAGATTCTGCAGAAATGGTGTAGGCTGGTAGCATGGTGGTCCGCTGCATCCATCTGTGAAGCACATTCAGGAACCAAAGCAGAAAGACGGGAAAGAATTTGTCCTCCCGGAGTCATCAGCTGATTCTGACAAGGCTTGGGTCACTTCTTTCCTCTCCCTCTCGGGAAACATACTGGCTTCATTGTACTGCTGCTTTCCTCAGAAAGCTTTGTATTCTTGGTTTATTTATAATACAGAAGCCTGGGGTAGGGATGAGACGGGAGCACCCCCTGTGAAGGTGTTTTCAGAGTACTGAGGCTGTGGCCCAGCTGAGTAAGAAGTGAATTGGGCTCATTCCATGCTTCTGGCCACCAAAAACCCAAGTTTCTCTGGGCTGTTTCAGAGTCCTTGGCTGCCACTTAGAAAGCAGTGCTTGAAACTCTCTCTAGGTAGCTGGATGTCCGACAGCATAGTAAGTGGCTATTGGTTTTCATTGATTATAATGTCAAGAGCAATAATCTCAACAGAAAATCAATGATCATGGTCAATATTCCCCTCATGGGCCATAAATCTCCTTGACAAGTGCTTTGGACTTGTGTGTCTGGACTGTTGATGCCTCCAAACTCTCTTGGGTCCCTCCTGGTCTGCAGTCTTGGAAGTCAGAGTTGGGAGGAGCTGGGATGGATCCTGGTGGCCTGGGTGGTGACAGCCCTGGTGACTTAAAGTTGAGACTAAACCAGGCACAGCCAAGGTCACTTGTGGCAGCTGCTTTCACTGTGAAGACGCAAGCTTCCTGTGGCCAATGGCATGTGTGTACCTGCGTGTTTTGGAGTGGATAACGGCGGTGCCAATGTAAGGCTGTTGCGTTTTCAAAGAAATACAGATTGTATCAGTAAACACTGAGGAACTGTAGCCGTTGCTTCTTTTACTGATTTGCTTGCAGCACTGGGAAGCACCAAGTGATCTATGGCGAAATAACTTGGATTAGGCATTTTGCAAAGTATGTTACACATACGAGCTCATTTGATCTGTGTGACAACCTGATGTCCTTGGTGTGCTGTCCTTCCTTTACTGAGGATGACAGAAGAAGCGGAGGCTTGGAATGTTTTTAAACTGTCCCTGTTAGGAGACTCCTGGGAGGAGGGCCCCTCATTTCTGATTGTGGAGCTCACACTCTCGATTCAGCAGAGCCTGGGCCATGGACTGAGTCATTTGGCTGTGTGACTGCTCACCCCCCACTGCCTGTTCTTAGCTCACTCTGGGGAGAAAAGAACCCTAGTGTGCAGCCTGCCCATCCAGCCTGACCAGTCACCTGCAAGCGACCCACATGAAATGGGAGTGTACATATGGAAAGAGATTTTGAGTAGCAGCAGCACACAGTTCTGTGAAATACTGTCGTGGAAATATACTGCGCATAAATAACTTCAGGAACATAGATAATAGAGCTGGATGTGGTAGTGTGCACCTGTAATCGTAGTTGTTAGGAGGCTGAGACGGGAGGATTATAGCAAGTTTAAAACCAGCGGGCTACATAGTGAATTCAAGGCCAGCCTTGGAGAAAGGAGAAAGTTCCTCTGCAAAAAAAACCCACCATATATATAATGGGGAAATGTAATAAGGTAATGAATTTTGATTAATGCCTTAGTTTTTAATATAGTTCATTATGAGTTAATTAGTATAATTTTTTAAGGTATCTGTTCAGCAGGTGGCTCACAAAATTCCTAAAAATCTAACATTTGGCTCTCATGAACTGCTGGGGCCTGACCCCAGCATCTGTTGCAACTGCTTAAAGGTGTCTCAGAAGGAGGAAAACACCAAACAAGGCTGAGAGGACGAATCCGTCATGATGAAGGATGACATGCGCTGGAGCTCCTAGTTCCTGATTCAAATAGCGCCTTCTGTGTGCCAAAGCTGCTTTTGCTTTTCGGGGGGCAAGGTCTTGCTGTGTAATGCAGGCTGGCCCCAAACTCATGGTGATCCTCCTGCCTCAGCCTCCTGAGTGCTGGGATTATAGGTGTGCACCACCATGCCCGGCTTTTCTTTGTCTTGGTTTTCAGTGGTCCCTTTTAAGAGCATGAGAAGTTGCTAGTGCACGTAGGGTTTGTTGCCCGCCCCTCTTCACCCCTGAGGTGTCATCCTAGGGTGGCTGATGGGAGGTGGCCATTTCCCCTCCTCTTTCCAGATGCATTTCCTGTGTGTGCTGGGACTGCGGCTGAAAGCCCTGCCTGAAACCCCAGCCCTCAGCCCTGCAGCTCAGCAGGAGAGAAGTGGGTGTTCCCATTCAGTTGCAAGGCCTATAAATCTCCAGCACCATAGTCCTTATTTTTTGTTTTGTTTAGACAATGAGCCACCTAACAAAGAATTTCCTAACGTCTTGACACCTGTGCGTGTGTGTGTGTGTGTGTGTGTGTGTGTATCAGCTGCTGTTATTACTTCCTCCTCCAAGATGATTTCAGCAGAATTCTTTCAGAGAAATCACCCGTGAGGCCCGATGCCTGGTCCCAGAGAGCATCCACTATACCCAGCCTGAGTGCTCATCCTGTGGAAGCCGCTGTGGGCCTCAGGTTGTGGAGCCAAGGTCTTCGGGCACCGTGCTCATCAGTGTTTTCTTGTGTCACAAATGTGGGCTGGGCTGCTTTCAGCTGTGCAAGGAGACCGGGGCCTGCAGCCTGGACAGCTGCCTCAGGCATTTCCCATCTTGTAGGTAAAATACCAGGACAGCCCTGTCTCGGGGTGACATGCTGTGGCAGGGGGAGATTTTATTAATTTATAGGCTAGATTTATGGTGTGCAACTGTGGTTTTTTGTGATTGTCGTTGTTTTGGTTTTTTGAGACAGGGTCTGGCTGTGTAGCCCAGGCTGGCCTCGAGCTCTCAGTAATCCTCCAGCCTCTGCTTCCTGAGTGCTGGGACTACAGGCGTGCACCACTATGCCGGGCCAATGGTGGTGGACTGATTAGGTCGAGCTGCTTAACCTACCCATCCCACAAGTGCTCGTTCCTTGTGTTGAGAACCAAACTCCCGTCTCTGCTGAAGGGAGACTAGGAGAACAGAACAAGGGATGAGGCGTAAGGGCCAGGCAGGGGAGGGTAAGGCCGAAGTGTACAACGTGCAGGTGCACGACCCCCAGAGGATCAAAGGCCCCCCTCCAAAAGCCCTAGTCTTTGCCATTTTCAATGTCCCCTATACTATAAATATATCCCTGTACTGTACAGGTGTAATTCCTGTAGCTATGTTCTGTCTCCAGAATTTATTCACCTTGATTAACTGAAAGTGTGTTCTTTGACTCGTGTCTCTCCACCCTTGCTCCCTGGTGACCACTGCTTTACTCTTTGGCTCTATGAGGTCAACTTCTTTACATGTCACTTCATCTGTGAGGGCGTGTGACGCTTGGCTTTACGTGCTAACTTAGCATGATGTGCTCTGGGTTCATGATGCAGCCACAAAGCCAGGGTTTTACTCTTCCGAGCTGCATAGTACTCCCTTGTGACTGTGTGCCACACTCCCCTTGCCCGTTCCTCCACGCCAGATAACCGGGTGGTTGATTCCACAGTGATCCCATCTCCTTTAACTGCGTATCTGGTTGGAGCATTGCTGGAACACCAGCAGATCTGCTAAACTGTTTGCAGAACTCATGTTGTTTTCCACAGTTGCTGCATGATTTCCATCCCCACCGGCACAGTCCAGGGTCCACCACTCTCCCCACCTCACGGCTCAGAATAAAAGGCGCCCCAACAAGCCAGAGGCAGTACCTCCTTGTAGTTCTTGTTTGCATTTCCCTGACAGTTGGCGATGCTCTTGGCCATACTTACGTCTTTTCTTGAAGAACGCCCATCTTGGTCCTTTGCACATGTTGATGAATTACTTTCTTGCTATTGCATGACATACGTTCCTTTAGCATTGCGTGTTTTATCCCCCTTAACATGTACGGGTTTGTAAATTTTCTCTCCCAGCCCATGGGAGGGCTCTTCTTGCTCTTCAGCGCTTGCTTTGCTGTGTAGAGGTTAATTTGAAGCAGTTCTGTTTATCCGTTCTTGTTAGTAAGGAACAGCATTTATTTTATGTTTATTTATTGATTTTTTTTTTTTGTGATAAGTCTCACTGTGTAGTTTAGGCTGACCGTGAACTCACTCTGTGGCCGGGCTGGGCTCACGTTGCCATCCGAGTGCTGGGATCGCAGGCAAGTGCTCAGTGCAGGAAAGGTGTGAATAGGCTGGAAGAGCCAGCAGGTCTGTGAGCAGGGCCTGCTCTGATTGGCGTTTTCTTTCCGTTTTCTCCCTGGCATTGTGTCCCTCCACAGACAGATGCTCACCCAGTAAAATGTCACCCTGTCCTCCATATGGCCCAAGCATATTCCTCATGATCAGAGCCTTTTGCTTAATTATGTAAAAGTATTTCTGGCCCCTGGCCCACAGTCTCCGCCACTGTCTCCCTCCCACCTGGATTCTGTTTCAGCTCATGCCCGTCTTCCACTCTCACTGAGTGGACGTCCGCTGGGCCGGGGTTAGTAATGCTCTTTCCTTCTCTGACCTGCTTTGAGAATCACTTCTCATGCAAGGAGATGGAACTCGAGGAATTGTAGCATCATTTGATTACTTTGGGGAATAGTGTCTCCCTAGCAACTTCAGCACACAGCAGTTCCATAAGCTCAGGAACCCTTTAGGTGGACATCAATTTTAAAAGGCTCAGTCTCTTCCTTAATAGAGGTTATGGGTGCACATTTGTTACGTTTCAGGTCATACAAGAATCAGGTCCTGGTGTCCTCTATCCATTTCAAGACCATTAGCGGAATTAATAAATCTCCCATGAGTCAAAAAGCAAGTGTAGGAAGCTTCAAGCAGACAGAAGCCACTGAGTTTTGCCTCCCGCCTGCTCCTACTACCCTTCCACAAGGCCTGGATGTATGGGCATGGTGGCTGGACACCCCTGGAAGACCAGCACCTACTCACAGCTCGTCACCACTCTGGGTCCCCAGAGCAGCTGCCCAGGACCGTACGATATGAACCCTTGGCTGCCAGCCACCACATGACAGTTGTGCTTCAGGCACTGTCACTGGGGCACTCTGCACATTGAAACACCGAGGCCAGAGAGGCTAAGAAGCTTGCCTGTGCAGCAGTACCTGTGCTAGGTTACCCCTCATGCCCAGGCCTGTCATCCCAGCACTCACGAGGCTGAAGCAGGAGAATCACTGCAAGTTTGAAGCCAGCCTGAGCTATATAATGAGCTCAAGATCAGCCTGAACTACCTAGTGAGACCGTGTCTCAAAAAACAAACAAAAGCTGGGTGCTGGCAACCCCACAGGGTGGCACATTTATTTCTCCAGTGCTGGGAGTGTGACGTACCCATGCAGAGGCTCCCTGGACCAGCTGTCCCTAATGAACCAGCCAATTCCAAGCAGAAGGGAAGCAGCTTTCTGATTCCTGGGGATTTTCCTCCTCATACCCCAACCCATCTGCTTAACCAGGCAAGGAGGCTTCAGGGAGGCCCCCTTTCACAGAAAGGGGCGCCTCGGCTGCCACTGTCACTCACTGTCAGGAAATGATGGTGTGTGGTGAGGGTTGTATCCCTGCCATGTGACGCCATGGGCAGGGGCTTGTGCCTGGCTGTAACCTCGGCCCTCTGTGTGTGAGCCCACCTGGATCTGACCCGTCCTAGGGCAGTGGACTCAAGCACGTGGGCGCCTGTCACTTCCTCAGACCACTTGCTCTGGGGCCTTGTGTTCAGGAAACTTGAGCCTGGCGGCCTGGCTTCTCACCTGGCCTTGAGACTGCAGAGCCAGCAGCGAGGAGCTTGGATTGGTATTCAATGCTTTGCCCGGCTAGGAACCTTTGTTCACTTGTCAAGGACAAGGTGAAATCAGCAAGGCTCATCACGCCACTGGAAGCTGCCCTGTGTATGTCTCTTATGCTGTGTTGCAGAAAAATCCTCTGAGCCGGGTGTGATGGTGCACACCTGTAATCCCAGCATCCTGGGGAGCTGAGGAAGAGGATGGCAAGGTCAAGCCCAGCCTGGTAACTTAGTGAGATCCAGCCTCACAAAATAAAAAGGGCAGGTGATGCAGCTCAATGTTAACACCCTGGCTCAATCCCCAGTACTGCAGAGAGAAAGGGGTGAAGGAGAGAAAGAGAAGAAAAGAACAATCTTCTGCCTCCATCACCATGGTGGGGCACTTGGCTGGCATCAGGCAGGCCCTGGCTCCAGCCCCAGCACCGTGAACAAACTGAAAAGTGAGCCTAGCCAGGCATGGTGGCCCATGCCTGTCATCCTAGCGCTCAGAAGGCTAGGCAGGAGGTTGAGGCAGGAGGTTTGCCAAAAATTTGAGGCCAGCCTGTGTGGGTTCAAGGTCAGCCTCAGCTACACAGTGAGATCCTGTCTCAAAAAACTGAAGGAAAAAAATCAGACCTTGGAGCTTCCCATATGACAGGTACTGAGCCAGGTGTTAGAAATGCGATGATATAGTCCTTGCTTGCCTTTATGGAGCTCCTGGTCATTCATTGATTCGAAAGGACGCTGGCCACTCACTATCAAGGCAGCACATGACTTACCATGGCACATGCCGGAAAGTGTCTGCTATATCAGGCTAGCTCCTAGCATACAGTGAAAAGGTGTGATTATGTCACAAGGCCAGAAACCGATGGGCACAGACTGACCTGACACCTGGACCTAACATGCAGCATTTGCAGTGCTTTGGTCTCAGTGCTTTCACCTAGCTCATCCTCTTCTGCCCTTGGTGCCATGCTGTGAGGCTGGCATCCTCCCCATGACGTGGATAGAGGGTGGTGCTTACCTGTGGTCACACAGCCGGTGACATAGCCATGACTTGGAGCTGAGTTGGGGCTGCCCAGACCCGTGCCCCTTGCACACTCAGCACCTCACAATCAGGGGCAGGGGTAGTGGTGCAGATCCATTGCGGAGGGAGAGAGAGAACCTCGCAGCTACGGCCTTCCTTCTCTCTGGTCTTCAGGGACCATCCAGGGCACATTATGCAAAGCCCTCTTGGAAGGCAGGCTGCTTCTCTGCTGTGATTTTCTGGCTACCTCTGGGCTTTGGGCTTTGTCCATCTTCATTAACGGCAAACCACTTTATTGCTCTATTTCTTAGCAGCCATTAAATAAATGATCAGACGGATGAGTAACGGGTAGCAGTGGAATGCATTAATAATTGAGTGCCCTGAAATAGACTTCTGTTTTTGCAGCTTGCCAAGAATATTGGGAATGCAGGCTTTAACGAGATTATGGAGTGCTGCCTGCCAGCCAAGGACACCGTCAAACCCAACCCAGGCAGCGACATGTAAGTCTGGGCCTGGCTACTGTCGGTTGCTAAACAAAAACGTGCCCTTCCAGGCGGGGAAGAACAGGTTTGGGTGTATAAGTGTATCTTCTTTCTTTTCTCTCTTTTGGAAACAGGGTCTTATTATGTGGCCCAGGTCGGCCTCAAACTCACAATGACCCTCTTGCTTCAGCCTCCCCAGGGCTGGGATCTCGGTGTGCACAGTCATGCCCAGCCAGTTGCTGTTTCTTTAAAAATCAAAAGAGCTTAAATTGAACAGGAGGCTTCCTTTTCCTTTCCGTTTCTGTTCCCTTTTCCATTTCCATTCCTCTCTTTCCCTCTGCTCCCCTCCTCTCCTCCCTCTGGTCCCTGTTCTTCCCCTCTTCCTTACTGGGAACTTTCCGAGTGTCCAGATAGAAATTGGGCGTAGCTGGGTTCTGCTTCTAGGAGGAGGCCAGAGGCCGGAGGTGGAGCCAGTGCCCCTTGTACTCTGTGTGTGCGCGATGCCCCTGCGCTTGGTGCTCTGCCTGCCTCCTTTCGGCCGTTTTTGCATCTTGGTTCTCTGTGTGGATTCCAAGCCTCCAGGGAGCAGATTGCGTGGATACACAACACACACGCACATGGTTACGTGCCACACTTTCTGCCATGTCCTTCAAGTGTAGAATGTGTTGTTCTCTTTGAAAAAAGCTTGGGATGTGTTTTCCTGTTGACCCAGAACTTGACTGAGCAGCATTTATGGCTCGTCCTGCTGCATCCAGCCAGCCTGGAGAGGCGGCACCAACACAGGGGGTGGGGGCGGGTTCTTGCCAGTCTCAGCACAGTGTGGGCCCCCAGACCGCTGTGGTCCTGCGGAGGCAGAGGGGCCAATGGTCCTGGCACTGGCCTTCTGCATTGCAGACCCCAGCCATTTGTTAGGACGGCCACCTGTGTGCCTCAGGAGGGCCCAGGGTGGTCACCTGCCCAGCCGTGACACAGAGCGAGGCAGACAGAGAGACGCTGGTCCTCTGGGGTCAGAAGAGACCCCGCCTGCACTGTGTGGGAGGTGGGTCTAAAGTATCCTAGTGGGAGAGGGAAAAGCGAAACTGCGTTTGGCAAGGAGACCGCAGTTCTGCAGAAGCAGGTGGAGATGGAATGAGTGATGGGTTCCTCTCACAGATTCGAGTCACTGAAATGTCTTCCAGAGAGGCTTTACACGCAGGTGAGGGCCCTTTATGAAGTAGCATAGATTTTGTAACCATTTCTTGGGTGCATGTTTGGCTGTGGTGACAAAGCAGAGACACACTCAAGGGATGAGCGGGGACACGGCCATGGCTGTCACTGGCCCCAGCGCTCAGGTGGCCCAGGTGGGTCATGGGAGGTATGAGATGAAAGTCTGTTTGTGCTTGTGTGCTGGAACCAGGCGTTGGGGTGTAACGTAGCGCCTCCTCAAGATGAGATAGTGTTGGTCTCAGCTTACCACTTACTGTGTCCAAATGCGGGTCTAGGTTTCAAATCTGTGTTCCTGCCCAGACCCCACCAGACAGGAGGGACACAGACATCTGAGCCCTTTCCTGAGCTACTGGATGTGATGGGTTCTGTAACACCTCGGAGCCTCAGCCCTGGCTGGCCCTGGCGGTGTGCATCAGTGCTCCCAGGACTCAGTCTTTCTCAAAAGATCAATCAAAAACAAAAACAAATGGAGAGATCATGGTGGCCCTTGGGAGTCAGCGAGATGGTTGGTGTGTGTTTTGAGTGCTTAGTTGGTGTTGGCTATTCCATGTCTCCTTGGGCCATGAGGTCCTCATAATGGGCGGGACATCGACTCCCCGCACCCTGAAGAAGGAGGCCCAGCTAGGTGCCCTGGGGAGGTCTCCCCAGAGGAGGAGCCCCCCTTGGGAAGCAGGCTTTCTAGAGAAGGAACTGCCACGCCCCCTCGTAGCAAGCTTGGTGACAGCCCCGTGGCTCCCGTTCTTTGCCATCCCCCAGAGTGCCACACTGCTGGCCAGCCCCAGACAGGTCTCGTCAGTCATTTCCTTCAAGGCCCAAGAGTGTGTTGTACAAGCAGAGCAGTTGTCTGTTCTGGGGTGGAACCTTTCCTTACCAGTTTTCTCCCTCCCAGGATTCCGGCCCCAGCCTCAGTCTGCACATTCACATCACCGTGCTTCGTCTCAGAAGGGTGGCTGAGCGGCACCGCCCTGTTCACTGCTGTCTGGCAGAAGCGAGCTCTGGGGCTCGCGGTGCCCCTGCACCACTCGTCTCCATCCTCACGAGCCCTGTGCCTGTGTGCGTCGTGCCCTGGTTCTCACAGGCGTACTGTCCTCCTATTTCCCACACAATCTGTCGCTTAGGTGGTTCAGTAAGCATTCAATGACCCAGTGGGTCAAGGAAATAGCACGGCTTCAAGGACACTAACGTCCTCCATCTAGATGCAAGAGGATGGCTATTTCTAACTTTTTCTAAGAACAGTCCACCATCTGCAGTGCAGTGTGTTGAAAAGGAAAACACAGACACCCTCTGGTGGCCTGAGAGCCCCCAAGTAGATTTTTGGGCAGTGGGGCCTGTGTCACTAGGCTGCAAGAGTCCCAGTTGATCTGCTCCTGAAGCCAAAATGGTGCCTGGGTACCTTGGAAGTGGGCACACACACACACTCTCACTGAGCAGCGATGGTTCATCTTGTGCTTTGTGGCTTTTGTCCAAAGGTCTCAGCCTTTAAATTAAAAGGCAAGGGAAGCGGGGCCTGGTGGCACAAGCCTGTGATCCCCCTGGATCCCCATGAGTTTGAGGCCAGCCTGGGCTACGTAGTGAGACCCTATCTCAGAAAGAAGAAAGCAGGGGAAAGCACACTGGCCTCACAGACTTCATAAAACCAGGGAGTATGGGTTGGTGGGGATGATGTCCCCCCATCCTATGCCCACCCATCTGCAGCTCCCCAAGACAAGCTTTCTGCTTGGGGTTCCCTTCCAGGGCTCAGGTACGCTGAAGGGGGGCAGCAGTGTCACTTGGACATGGGGCACCCACAGGCCCTCCCTGCAGGCAGGGGAGGGTGGCCCAGCAGGAGCACATGCAATTTGTAGTGTGTCCCTGCCTGCTGTCACCTTGGGGCCCACATGGACCCCAGTGGGTCACCTCCTACTCCTGGGCCCCCAGACTGGGCTACCCACATCACTGGGACACCAGGGTCCCTGTGCTCCCTGCCTCCATGTGGTCACTGTGTCCTGCAGCGGCCCTCGAGGTGCTGTGGCCACGACTCTCACATAGGCAGGGAAGTTCATCACTTGCCATCACTACCCTGGGAACAGGCTGGGCCTGCTTGACATGCAGCCACCTGAGTGGCAGCTGGGTGGTGTGCCACAGCGCAGTCCCTTCCTTCCTGTTCTCTCCCCATCTGGCACTTGGGAGCCCCCCACAGCTCCTTGCCAGAGTGGCAGGAGGGCCCCAGGACCCAGGCCTGGCAGGTGGATGGCTCTCCCTATGTTCGTTCTTGGTGCATTTAAAGGATAAACTGTTAAGTTTTGTTTTCCCCAACGTACTTGTTGGCAGCTTTATTGAAGTATAATTAATTTAAAAGTGTATAATTCAGTGGCTTTTCACAATATTTACAGAGTTGTGCATCCATTGCCACAATTTTATTTTTGTTTATTTGAGATGAGATCTTGCCTTTGGCCTTCAGCTGGCCTTGGATTGCTAGCCTCCTGCCTTAGCCTCCTATGTGCCACAGTGCCTGGCTCAGTCTCTTTTTTGTTTTGTTTTGTTGTGTGTCAGTGGCAGTTCTGGGGACTGAATGCAGGGCTTTGCATTGAGCTACAACCCTAACCCTCAATTTTAGTGTTTTTTTGTTTTGTTTTGTTTTGTTTTTTTATCCTAATGGGAAACTTAAGGCCCCCTACCTGCCCAGCCCCAGGCACCTCACTCTCTGTGTTCACACATCTGCCACTTTCGGACATTCCTGGGCGTTCCGTGTAAATGGAGCCAACCCCATGTGGCCCTGGGGCCCAGCCTCTTGACACACGTGGTGCTGTGCCACCTCCCGCCCCTCCAGACCTGATCTGTGCTTGCGGCCCTGTCTTGCGCAGTGTGCTCTGTCATGAGGCGCCATGCTTTCTCCATCTGGCTCTCAGCAGTGCTGCTGGTGCGGATGCATGGACACTGGGCAGGTATGGCAGCCTTCATGGTTCTCCCGGCTGTGTCTGCTTCCAGGAACGCGAGGAAGGACTACATCACAGCCAAGTACATCGAGAGGAGGTATGCAAGGAAGAAACACGCAGACAATGCAGCAAAGCTGCACAGCCTGTGCGAGGCCGTCAAGACGAGGGACATTTTTGGATTGCTCCAAGCCTATGCCGATGGTGTGGACCTTACAGACAAGATCCCACTGGCCAATGGACATGTAAGCCATGTCCTCCTTTTGGGGGTGGGGCGGGCAGCCCTGCCGGAGCAGCTCTAATTATACAGAAAAAACCCACCAAGGCGGCTGCTCCCCGCACTGGGCAGATCATTACAGTGAGTCCCTGACTTGTGAACAAGTTCCATTCTGGGAGAAGTGTCCCTAGGTCAGATTCACCATAAGCTGACAGGGACATGGTACACCTGTGAGTTTGCAACTCAAAGATTCGTAAGTCGGGGACTTATGCACACAGACGGAGCGTCCCTTATGCTGAATGCCTGGGACCAGAGCTATTGTGGGTTGTTCTGTTTTTTGTTTTTTGTTTGCAGATTTTGTAATATTTACATAATATTTAATGAGCTATCTTGGGGTTGAAACCCAGGTCCAAATGGGAAATCCTTTGTTTCATACACAGCTTGTATGCATAGCACAGGTGAGTCTGTACAGTGTTTTTATTTTATTTATTTCTTTAGTGTCTTATTGAGGATTCAACCCAGGAACTTCATACTGAGCCACATCCCCAGCCTTCCCCCACCTTCTCTTTGAGGCAGGATCTGGCTATGTAATGCATGCTGGCTGGCCTTGAACTCACTATGTAGTTCTAGTTGACCTCAAACTTCCAGTAATCCTGTCTCAGCCTCCCAAGTGCTGGGAGCTGTAGGCCCCCATACCTACCTAGCCTGTGAACCCTACTTTAAAAGCAAACCTTTCTGTAAACTTCGGGAGCAGGTAAAGGGACCAAGTGGAGGAGGCAGGGGAACCTTCTCAGATACACTGAACAGAGCCCCGGCTGCAGGTGAACACTCTGTGTCGTTGCTGTGGAGGCGGTGACTTAGCAATCCAGAGGAGTTGGCTGGGAAACTCAACCTGCATGTGTGTTCCACGCAGTTAGGCGTGGGCCGGTCTCTAACTTCTGTTCCCCAGGCTTGGCCACGGAGGTCACAGGAGTGCTCCTTTTTAGTGATACATTTGTAGAAGGCAGGATGGAAACCTTTTGGAAGACTCACTTGCACTCGGTTCCGTGTTGCTGGATGCAAGGTTAAAAACTGCCCTGGAATCACAGAATGTCTCGGCTTCATTTTCAGGAGCCGGATGAGACAGGCCTGCATCTGGCAGTCAGATCCGTGGACCGGACTTCTCTTCACATCGTGGACTTTTTGGTTCAGAACAGGTGAGTGTGCTAAAGTCCAGTCCTTGGGCTATGTCCCAGGGATTCTGAGAGGAGTCAGGTGCTGCCTTGGTCAGCTGCTGCAATGCTTGGTCTGCAGGCTGAACAGGAGTACGGGGCAGAGAAGGTGTTGCTGGGATGAGGTGCTTTGAGGGGAGCCTCAAAGCTCTGGAGTGTGGCACAGAAACTCCAGAGGCGCCGGGGCTTCCTGAGCAGGAGCAAGGTGTGAGGGGTGTGAGACCCGCATGCTAGCCCCAAGTCTGGCCCATGCCTGGGTACCAGACACTGGGCCAGAAGTTGCTTCTTGCTCAGCTGGCATGGCCTTTCAAGAGGGGCACACAGTTTCCAGATGCGCCCCCTCCTGTCCAGACTCCCTGCCCTCTGTCATGCACTTGATGCCCTGACCACGGTTTTGGGTGACCTGATCATGGTTTGGGGTGACCAGACTGGACTGAAAGTGCTCTTGCTGGAAAGAGAAGCTCTACAATGTGAAAAGCAACCTGCACTCCCCACTTTTCCCTGCCATTCTTGGGCAGAGGACTGGAGAGCTGGCCAGAGCAAGGAGGAGCCACAGGGTAGTCATCCCAAGACCCGCAGCTCTGTCCTCAGATTACTGGACTCTTTGCAGGGCAGCTGTGATCCTTGTCCTGGGAGTGCCAGCCTGGCCCGTGCCTGTGTTCTTCCCTAGTGGCCTGGGCCACGGCCTCTTGGTGCATGCCCAGTGAGCTCAGGCTCCTTGAGGGATGGGCAGTGTCCTGTCACTCTGCCTTGGGGACAGGCTAGCACTGTCATCGAAGGCCATTTCCCTGCCTGAGGCTCAGTGTCTTTCCCTTCTGTGTCACTGCTCCTGGCAGCGGGAACTTGGACAAACAGACGGGCAAAGGCAGCACAGCCCTGCACTACTGCTGCCTGACCGACAACACCGAGTGCCTCAAGCTGCTGCTGCGGGGCAAGGCCTCCATCGAGATAGGTGAGCCCCAGACTTCCGGGAAGCTGCGCATCCTCGGGGAGCCGCTATGCCTGCTCCATCCCTCTTGGGTGGCTCTGACCACTGACAGCTGGCAGAGGGGCCATCTGCCCCCCCACTGTCTGAGGAAGTATTTTTGGAGAACCACGGAAAGAGGAATAGGAAAAGAGCTGGGCTGGGCCGGGCCTCGGCTGGCCTCTAAAAATTAATTAGATTACTTAGAGGAAAGTACAGCTTGCAAGTGCACAGACTGTTGAGTTTATTATATCTGTCCAGCATGGGGGCACACACCTGTGGTCCCAGCCACTCAAGAGGCTGAGGCAGGAGGATCGTATGCTAGAGGCCAGCCTGGGCAATTTAGGGACCTCCTAGCTCAAATATAAAAGGATGGGGATGTAGTTTAGTGGCAGAGCTCTTACCTTACCTAGCACATGAGATGCCCTAAGTTCAAAGTTCAAGCCCCAGTACTGTGAAAAGAAGTTTTATACATCCAGTGCATGGGTCCAGGTGGCTGTGCCCTTGGTGAGATTGATGAGAAGACTTATAGCTACATATTAATTTCTTTTTTTTTAAAGACATGGTCTTGCTATATATAGTCCAGGCTAGCCTCAAACTCACTCTGTAGCTCAGGCTGACCTCAAACTCACAATGATCCTCCTGCCTCAGCCTCCCAGGTACTGGGATTACAGCTCTTTGCTACCATGTGTAGCATTTTAAAAATATTCTTTGAGACAGTGTCACTATGTACTCCAGGCTGGCCTCGAACTTGGAGACAATCCTCTTGCCTCAGTCTCCCAGGTGCTAGAATTATGGGCATGCACCACAACACCTGGTTCTGCATATTGATCTTAATTAGTTGACTGCTCAAGGGTTTTATTTTCTCAAAGCAAACCTTTTCTCAAACTCTTAATTTCTCAGCTGAGTGTGGTGGCAGATGCCTGTTATCCCAGCACTTGGGATAGGCTGAGGCCAGAGGATCACCTTGAGTTTGAGGCCAGCCTGGGGTACACAGTGAGAACTTGTCTTAGAAAAACCTCTTCACTCCTTTACTCTTTTGCACCCAGTGCAGTCATGGACAGCTCTTACTGGATCAGACCCCGGCTGTATGAGCTGTACATTGTTTAACTCGGTGCTGTCTCTGTGCGTCTGTGAAATTGTCCCGGAGCACAGGCCTGTGCCAGGTTTGCCATAGAACCTCTCTCTTCCCCTGGGCTTGCAGCAAACGACGCTGGAGAGACCCCACTGGACATTGCCAGGCGCCTGAAGCATGAGCACTGCGAGGAGCTGGTGAGTCCCTGGGCGGCCAGGATCCCAGGGCAGCTGTGACCCAGGCTGGTGTAGCCTGGAGCCACCACTGTCCTGGACAGGATAAGCTGAGGACTGGCCTGACTTGGAGAGTGCTAGGGTATTTGTAAGGCAGGTGGCGCCCTCTCGTGGTGACACTTGGCACTGTTACACTCACGGGATGGAAGAGCTGTCACCACCCTGGCCTCTTGGGCCCCTGACCGGCTGCACTTACCTGGCACACTACCCTGTCCTGGTGTTGCCCTGCACCTTCTCCTCTCCTGTGCTGGAAGAAGAGGCTTGTGGCGGGTGTGTGTCGGGGGCTGGTTTGCAGTAGGGTAAGACACCCAGGCCCTCAGGCTGCTGGTGTGTGTGGATCGAGTCAGTTGTGTCCCTGTGCAAGGCTGGGGATGGGTGCTGACCTGTGACCTGGTTGGAATGGGTCGATCTTGGAGTAACCAGTGCCACCCCAGTGTAGGGTCGGTAACAGGTTCTAGTCCAGGCACTGCAATGCTGCCAGCGTTATAGTCTCTGTGCCCACTGTATGACACAGTTTCTACTGGGACCCTCTCTACAGACAGGAAGCAGACACAGAGAGCCTAAGTTGTCAGCTCGCCCCTCGGGCGGTCGCAGCAACTTGAGCTCTGGCAAACAGCTCCGCCCTGTGGCCGTCACAGCGCTAGGTCAGGGAGTGACCCCACACGCACAGACAGTCCCGTCCCAACAATGTGCACTTTCCCGGCCCCTGCTGAGGCTGGCAGGTTTCAGCATTGAAGTTATCCTAAGTCACATCGAAGGGACTCAACCCCAGACCGGGGACAGACACCATCTCCTCGGACAGAATACAGGCTCCTACCCTCTGCCAGGACCGTCCACTGGGCTGCCTGGCCATGGATATCCCCAGGGGCTGCCCTCATGGGCAAGAGCATAACAGCCCTGACCAGCCCAATCTTTGCAGCTGACCCAGGCCTTATCCGGGAGGTTCAACTCACATGTCCACGTTGAATATGAGTGGCGGCTGCTCCACGAGGACCTGGATGAGAGTGACGACGATGTGGATGAAAAGCTGCAGGTCTGTGCAGTGCCCCTCGGGAGGGTTTTGACACACTTCAGCCCGCAACTGAGGCAGAAAGGGCACCACGGCTCACATCCTATGCACCCTGACCTCAGTTTGGATCTGAGTTCTGCCCTTCCCATACCCTCCAGTCTCCCTGCTCCTGCACGAAAGTCAAAGGGCACCCACTCTTGTGAATGTGGGCAGCTACTGCGTTTTGCTTCAAGGGGAAGGTGTGGGAAGGCCTTGCACGGTGGGCTTGGAGAGGCTGCCCCTCGGAAACCACGTGGCCACCTGGCACGCTCACCTGGCCACACCTCCCTCAGTCCTCAGCTGAACCTGTCGGCAGCCCCAGCATTCACCTGCTTCCAGCCCTGCTTTCCTGGATGGGGACTTGGTGCCTCAGAGAGGGCGACCAGGCCAAGGGAAGCAGCTGTTGCCAGGCAGCCTGGAAGGAGATAGGGCTCTCTGCTTCCCTGAGTCCCTGCCCCAAGCTCAGGGGAGGTCCAGGGCACAGCCACTTTCCCCAGTCTCCCAGCAGAGGTCAAGCCTGGGCAGGGTCCCTCCAATTTTAGCTGTGACCCTGCCCTCCTTGGCAGCAGGCCAGAAGTGCTCCCTATTATTGCTATGTAGGATTCTCGTGTTCCGGTGATAGAACCAGAGGATTCTGGTTAGAGAAGAGCAGTGCCAGAAATGAAAGGGCCTAGTTAGCTAGCATTTCTGAAGCCCATCGGATTAGCCTTGCTTGTGAACCAGGCAATGGCTGTACTTGATGTTTCTTAGAATGGAGGATAAAAATTTTGTCACTGAGTTACAAACAAGACACAGTACCAAAGAGGAGGGCTGGCTCGTTTTTACTTATTGCCTTTGAAAAACACAGTTTGAGCACTCTGGAGGCTGAGGTAGGAGGATTGCTGCAAGTTCTAGGCCAGTCTGGGCTACATAGTGAGGCCTTGGGTCTTGTCTCGAAAACAAAACCAAATAACCCCACAGTTTGAACCCTGTGCCTCACATCACTTCTTTGATGCCCCACCTCACTTCAAGATTCTTGGAGACGTTCCTGTCTTAGGAGCAAGTAAGGAAGCAGGCAGTGGTCCCAGGAGGATGGTAGTGAGGGCTTGGCGCAGATGGAGTGCTCGCCTCCCCTTCAGCAGAGGGTGCAGGGTGTGGCTAGGCTCCTGAGCTGCTCCCTGCTGACTGAGCTCTGCATGTCCAGGCCAGGCTGGAGGCCTGGACTGGCCACAGCCTGGAGCGGTTGGAGGTCCGGTGGGGGGCACGGGTGGTGCGAATTGCTGCCCGGCCCCTGGCAGTGTGTGTGTGGCAGGTGTTGAAGGCTGCACCAGTTGAGCAGGAGGAGGCAGCTCAACAAGGCCCCAGACGCGCAGTCACAGCCGGGTGCTGAGGTCGGCCTTTGAAAGGCGAGTTGCGGGGCTGGGGGTGTAGCTCAGTGGCACAAGCACCTGCTTGGCAAGCACAAGGTCCTGAGTTTGATTCCGATACCAAAAAAAAAAAAAAAAACCTGAAAGATGAGTTGAGTCTAAGTAAGTCACTGAGCCGCGACCCCGTGCATGGCTTTTCAGTAAAGCCAGCGTAGAGGAACCCAGGTAAGACTCCAGGCTCGTGAGTCTAAAGTAGCAGTTTCTACTCCAGCTACTCAGCCTTGCTGGAATGGCTTGAGGCAGCCAGAGACTATGTGTAAATGGCGGGTGTGGCTGCGGTCCCAAGGCACAGCTGGCAGCCCAGGGCAGGGTCTGCTGACCAGGGGTAGAGCAGTCTTCAGACTGCCGAGCGCCTGGAAGGGAGAGCGCGTTGGTCTGCCCTGGGCCAGCTTGGGGGCTGTCGTAGGTGGGTCGTGGCTGGGTCGCCAGCATCAGGAAGGTCAAAGGTCTGTTCCGGAGACCCGTGGAACATCTCTCGCCTCTCCTCCCTCCACAGCCCAGCCCCAACCGGCGGGAGGACCGGCCAGTCAGCTTCTACCAGCTGGGGTCCAGCCAGCTTCCACCCAGTGCTGCATCTTTAGGCAGAGACGCTGCTGGCCTCTCCAAAGACAAGCCGAGGGGCTTTGTGCCAAACATCCTGCAGAACGAGACCTATGGAGCCATCCTGAGCAGCAGCCCACCGACGTCCCAGCCCGCAGCCCCCAGCGCCCCCCCACTCCCACCTCGGAACCTCGGCAAAGGTACCAGCCCCAGAGCACGCGTGCATGCCGTCAGGTTTGGGCTCCTGGGAGTTTGTTGCTGCTTCACCCCACCAGGTGACATCGGAAGCCTGCTAGGGAACTGTTTTCCCTTTGCTTCCCCAAGGGTTCCTTCATTCTTCCAGTGCCAAAGTGGGTGGAGTTCTTGCTCCAGGCAGGGGTGTGGGACCAGGTGCTCAGGGCAGCCAGGGGCCGCCCAGGTGGTGGTTGGCCCTGGAGCTGGCAGGCCATGGCATCCCTTGCCACTGTGTCTGGCCGCCTTTCCCCATTCCCCACTCTCCTCACACCTTGGGCCCTCTTTTTCCCCTCTGCCTGCATCTGGGCCAGCTCGGGCCCTGCTCTTGCTGCTTATCCTTAAAATGCTGTGAAATGCTGGCAGAACTCAGGGCCCGCCCTGCCTCGTGGAGAAACACGGAGCCATCCTGTGGGCTGGCCAAGCCTAAAATGCCAGCAGCTTGCCCTTTCCTGGTCTCTGCAGCACAGCACAGCCAGCAGGGCTCCACAGGGATTTGTTGTTCCTGCAAAGACGGGCCCTGAACACCCTGAAGGTTGGGTAATTTGTCCTATGGCAGAGCTCAGCTGGCCTCTGTTCCTGAGCAGCAGCTGCTGTGCGTCAGGGACGGCCCGGTGCCGGGGCACAGGACTCCGGAGACTGTGCTGGTGAAGGGCTGGTGGCCGTGAGCGGAGAGGCAGTGCAGGCTAGGACTCAGCTGTACGCATGAACAGACTGCCCTGTGCTGTCACTGTGTGTGTACTCAGCAGTGTGGCGGGGTCCCACGGTCCTGGCTATCTTGGGGACCCGCCTATAGGGTCCCACCTCGTTACTTAGAGCAATGGCTGAACCCATCATGCAGGTCACTGGGTCTGTGCCCCAGAGTGGACCCAGGATGCAGCCCCTACGGCCTGGAGAGAGCCGTACCAGGCTGGGAGAGGATCCTGGGCAGGGGGCAGATAGGAGCGGTCCTCACCCGGCCTGCCACAGGGCTCTGTGTCCCACAGCCTGGAGGCGCATGGTGCCTGGAGGGCGAGCGCGCCCTCGTGCCTGTCCAGTGGTGCTGCACACGTGTTCACTGTCGGCCCAGGGCAGAGGAACGCTGAGCTCTCACCTTGGCTGCTTGGTGTCTTGGATGTGAGGTTTACGGTTTTGTCTCTTCCTGGCTTCTAGCCGTCCTTGTTTTCTGCTTCCCTTTCTGTGGAGGAGGCTTCCCTTGAGCTGAGCCAGCCACACGTGTCAGGGCGTATCCCACAGGACAATGGCAGGGAGGGCGTGGGCACCGTGGGCTCTGCCCCGCAGCCTTGTGCTCACAGAAGAGACAGCAGCCCCTGTAGACCCAAGCCCAAGACACAGGTCTGCCCTGAGCACCTGTAGGGGAGGATTTGGGAAAGGCTGTCTTTGGGGTCCCAAGCCAACCTCAGCAGCGTTTGCAAGTGGGCAGGTCAGCCTTTCCCTCCTGGCTGCCAGCAGCATGGCTGGGGACAGGGTATCCCCTTCGTAGCCAAGGGCAGTGACCAGCAGAAGCTGCCCCCATTGGTCCCCAGCGTGGTGCTCAGGAGAGGAAATTATGGCTGTTTATTGTCCTTTTCAAACAATATTACTGCTGAGAAGTGAAATCAGGAACTTGAAACTGCCAGGGAGGAGTCAGGTCTGGTGGTGCACACCTGTGATCCCAGCACTCAGGAGGCTGAGGCAGGAAGGTCATGGGGAGGTCAAGGCCAGCTGGAAGTATATAGACCCTGCTCACAAAAACAAAAAACACATAAATAAATGAACTTGGACAGATTCAGAAAGGCAGTGGGAATGTTCCTGGCCCAGCAGTCTTCCTGATAGCGGAGACAGAAGCTCAGAACGCTTATCTGCTGCCCAAGAAGGATCACGGCTATCATTTTGTAAGGGAGAGGATGAATAACACAGTGTTTTATTTCTGTTTTTGTTCTGTGTGTGCATGTGTGCGTGCGTGCCTGTGTACACGCATGGGATCAGTTCAGACAGCCTCCTCGGCTAACACCCTGTGGAAGACAAACTCTGTCGGTGTGGACGGTGTCAGCAGGCAGCGATCTTCGTCAGATCCGCCCGCTGTCCACCCACCGCCGCCCCCTCTTCGAGGGACTTCAACCAGTACGTTTTTTTTCTCCCTTTCTTGCCGGTGGGACTCAGATTAGATGGCAAGGGGTGCTGTTGGCAGCCACCTGGGGAGGCAGCTGTGTGCACATACCCGTACACACATTCACACTCACACCCACACACCTGGGCGGCTCCCGCCCTTCCAACCTCTCCCTCCAGCGCACCCTCGATGGCTCACTCACTCTTCTGTCTTGCAGAGCGTTTCAGCAGCACTTCGCCATCCACCCCCTACCCCAGGGCCTCCACTGCCTCTGTCCAGGTGGTGATTCTCAGTATTGGGGACAGTCATTACTATCACCAACTCTGTGTTCTGTTCAATGCCAGCATGTGGCTGAAAGTCCTCTGGGCCTCCAGGAGAGGCCAGGAGAAAGGACCTTGCTCTTGAATACAGAACCAAGCATCCTTCCCCGGGACTGGCCTGTCTGCCTCAGCTCTGGCAGGGAGAGTCCTGCAGGCTGGGTGTCCCTGCTTCCCATGCAGAGAGGACTCCCAGGCCCAGGTGCTTGTGGCTTCCTTCATTCATATAGTTAAACAGTGTGGCACACCTGTAACCCCAGCATTCAGGAGGCTGAGGCAGGAGGATCGCAAGTTCAAGGCCAACCTGGGCTATATGGTGAGTTCCAGGTTGACCTTAACACAGACTGTGTCTCCAAAAAGTCTAACTAAAAAGCGGCTCAGCCACTCTGGATGCTCTGTGAGCAGTCATAAGCAGCAGGGCCAGGGGCAATGTGTCAGGGACAGAGGCCAGGCTCTGCCAAGATACCCTCAAGATGATCAGCAAGGGACTCAATTGGCCTCTCAGGCTGCTGTCCTTGGGCTGACTTGGGAGCTACAGTCCACTTTTTGGTTTAAAAGTAGAAAAAGGAGCCAGGTGTGGTGGCACACACCTATAATCCCAGCACTCAGGAGGCTGAGACAGGAGGATTCCTGCAAGCTCAAGGCCAACCTGGGCTACATAGTGAGGTTAAGGCCAGCCTGAACTACACAATGAAATCCTGTCTCAAAACAAACCAGGAAAAAATAAAAAAGAATGGAAAAAGGAAAAAAGGAAAGCAAGACCATAGACTGGACTCCTCTGTCTCTCCCGCATCCCTCTTTGGTCACCAAAGGTCAGGTTCTAACTGGCTTGTCCTTGCCTGTGTATTAGTTACCATCCTGAGACAGCCACCTTGCTCAAAGGCTGGCGTTTCACTGTCCTCAGAGGGCGGGGTGGGGGGGCACGGCTCAGGGCCAGCTCAGCCTGAGACAAGCCCTCCCTCTGCAAGCTGTGGGGTGAGAGCCTTCTCTCTGCCTGCGAACGGGAACCTCTGTGGAGCTTCGCTCACGGTCCCCAGACACGGCCACTGGGAGGAAGCCAGGCCCTGGATGGAGCGGAGGCTGACCCCCCACCTCTCCTCTCTCCTCCTCTCTCTGCAGATCCCCTGACCTCAACGCCGCCCCCCTCTGTGGCCAAGCCACCAGGCATGCTGGAATCCCTGGGCCAGCCAAGCAAGGCCTCACAGAGCAAGCCCCTGCCACCCCAGCCACCCAGCCGCCTGCCACAGAAGAAGCCGGTGCCTGGGTGAGTGCTGCCCCTGTCCCCTGTGCCCAGCGGCTTCCAGTGACAGTAGTTTCTCCACCTGCGCAGTTTCTGTGAATGAGTGCGTGCCCTGAGAATGGGTGTAGTGTCACTTGCATCTCAAAGGAGTAAAGCTCAGGCTTCGGGACATTGCACTGTGCAGATTGCTAAGTTCAGGGCAGTGAGTCCCCTGTTCTAGTGGCAAATGTTCAGAGGTTGCTGTGTGAGACCCACTCTTGCCAGATTACGAGCAAATCCAACTTTCAGAAGTTCTGGCACAGAACATGGTTGTGAGTTGGGACTTGCTCACTGGGCTCATCTCTCTACTCTGGTTTTGTATGTTTTTGTGCAGTCTGAAATGGAACTGAGTTAGATTTTTGCAGGGTGCAGACACTGGCGTGTGGACGCCGTGCCCTCCAGGTTCTGCTACTGCCCACTGGATGGGTTACTGGGGCCTCTGGACACAGCATCACCAGCAGCCTCTCCTCGCACCACTCTTGGGCTTTGCCACCTGTTGGAATGATGTCCTTTATTTAGTTCCTCCCTCATAACCTGGGTCTTTATGTTGGAAAGAGTGTTTGGGGTCTTTGGGGGAAATGCTATCAAGAAGCCCACATTGCGTGCTGGGTAGGGCTAGGGAGTGCGTGTGTGCGTACTGTACTTCATGCATGCTTACATGCATCCCCTGTGCGTGTGTGTGCATACATGTGTGCGATTCATGCATGTTATGTCTGCACTCTGGTTTTGTTTTTTTTTTACAGTACTGGGAGTGGAAGCCAGGGAACACTGAGCTACATTCCTAGTGCTTAGAAAACCTGCAGAGCTGCTTTGTAAGGCGTCTTTGTAAAAGGAGCACGCATCTCAGACAGAGGTGGAAATGTACTGAGTGGTTGTTGCAGTCAGGGTTTGCAAAGGAGACAATTTAATACAAGACACATAATTTATAGGATTATTTTGTAGTAGTCACCCAAAGAGTCAAATGCAAAAGCATCTACACACTAAAGACCCAGAGAATCCAGCTGAGGGGATTCTCCAGCAACGTCCTACATGAGTCCAGCTGAAGATCTAGAGCCCATAACAGTGTCTCCCACGAGTCCAACTGGTGGCCTAGAGCCACGACAATGTCTCATGCAAGTCTGTTTCATGGGTCTGCACTGGGAAGGCCCAAAGGTCAGTGATGGAAGCTAGAAAGTCTGTACTAGCAGGTTGAAGGATCTGTGCCAGCCGGCTGAGGGATCCGCACTGAAGCCAGGAAGCGACGCGCAGAGTAAGGACCAGAGCTCCCCCAGAGAGAACCACAGCCATCCTCAGCAACAGGGAGAACCTAAGAACAGCTAAGTTCATGTCAGGAGAACCAATGCAACACGCTTCCCCAGGAGAATCAGCAGCACACCATCTTACCCTCTGGTTCTCCTTTTATGCTGCTGGCAACAACCCTTAGGTGGGTCTTCCATGCCCAGCGCCGCACTGACTCAGTTCAGCTGGGTGTTGCCAGTTGTCGTTCCACCACAGTGGCCTCACCCCTGCACCACATGGCCACGCTCCAGCTGTGCTGCTGGAGGCCCAGGCCCATGTCACGTCCTCCTCTCGTCCCTCACGCTGTGCTCTGGTAAGGGCTCTCAAGCTGCTATTCTTGGGGAGTCCAAGTCACATCCTGAGGCTCTGGGTAGGAAATGGCTTGGTCCAGGCACTCGCCAGGGTGCCTGAATAAGGGGTGCTGGCTGCACGCACGAGGCTATGCATGGCATCCAGGCGCTGCCTGGGTCCATGCAGAGGTGTAGCCGGTGGCAGGACAGGAGAAGGACAGAGTTGGTGCACTGGGCAGTGGGAATCAGGTCCCAAAGGAGCCTGCAAGCAGTCACATCATCAAGGAAGCAGCCGGCCCTCCCCATGGTAATTCTGACCACGGGCCAACCTGATGGCACATTCATTCCTGCAAGCAAACCGTGGCCCAAAGCCTAGTGGCACCCACCACTGTGGTCTGTGACCTCCCAGTGGCTCCAGGACTTAGAAAAAGTTGAAAAGCAAAAGGAGACTGCTGCATGGCACAGGGAATTATGTGGCATTCAGACTTCATGACCTGTGGGTAAGGGCTGGTGGGCATGTGGCCACATGTATTCATGCAGCTTCTGTGGCTGCTGTCCTGCACCAGTGGCAGAGTCGACCTCACAGCCCACAAAGCCTGAACAACTCACCCCCTGACCTTTGAAGAAAGAGGCTCTTGATGGTGATCTACTGGGAGCATTTGGAGTTGGGGTGACTGAGGTTGGGGTCAGCCTGACGATGTTCGCTATGGCATGTACACTCAAGGATGATGCAGATTAAACGATTTTTAGGCCTTTTCAGTTCCTTAAAAATGAGAGTAAAATTGCACCGGGCATGGTGGCACACAGTTGTAATCCCAACACTCAGGAGGCTGAGGCAGGAGGATCACTGTGAGTTCAAGGCCAGCCTGGGCTACATACCAAAATCCTGTCCCAAAAAAGTAAGAGTAAAACTGGTGTCATGACTTCTCTGCCTTTGTTTTGAGACTGCAGACACCAAGGCTCAGGCGGGTGCATTCCGGACAGCAGGGAAGCAGTGTGCAGTAGAAAAGACCCACCTGGCTTCCTCCCAGCTTTCTCTGCAGACAGCGCTCTCACGCCCACCCCAGCTTTGCCCCTTGCCCTTATTTTCAGTCAGCAGAGCTGATGTCCTGGCCTGTTTTGCTGAGCTCACCTTTTGCCAAGCAGCCCCTGTATCTGGTGCTCAGGCAGAGCCCC
Source organism: Dinomys branickii (assembly GCA_004027595.1). Lineage (NCBI taxonomy): Eukaryota > Metazoa > Chordata > Mammalia > Rodentia > Dinomyidae > Dinomys > Dinomys branickii. The sequence continues at coordinate 85,175 of PVLD010003202.1, forward strand.
GAGCCTGGGAGCCTCCACTTTGTGGCCATGGGCCGTGTGGGACCCAGAGCTCAGCAGCCCTGGCAGCAGGTGCCCATGGTGCTGGGTCAGGTCCTGGCTTTCCAGGAGGACTGGGTGGAGGAGGGCAGCCAGGGATGCTTCGGAGGTGTCCCGGCTTTAGGATCCAGAGCTAAGGACGCAGCACTGTGCTCTGGGCCCTTCTTCCTTTCTCAAGAAGAGGGGAAAAGTGGCTAGATGGCAGTGGGTGAAATTGGTGACAGGGACGGGGGTCAGAGTGAGGGTCGGACAGTGGCCTTCGTGTCAGTAAGTCTGCTTTCTCCTTCTGTACAGGGCCGACAAGCCGACGCCACTGGGTAGCAAAGGCCAGCCAAGAGGGCCAGGTAATTGTTGACTTTCTATTTTATTGGCCCGCATGTGCAGCACTTGATCCAGTCCTCATAGGGAGTTGGTCTATGCACACAGCATCTTAATTCTCTTTGCTTCCCCTTTGGGAATGCGCTTGCTCTGTGTCTCATGTGCTGCCTTCAGTTTTGCCCTTTTGTTACCTGCTGCGGGGCTGGGTTTGTTTCTGCACGACCTGTAGGGGGCAGAGTCCAGGCAGGAGCTCAGCTCTGGCTGCCGTTAGCCTCTTTGGGGTCTGGCCTCTTGCTCTGAGTTCAGGTGCTGCTCTTTACTCTGAATTCCCATTACACACACTCTGGAAAGGCAGACAGGTCTTTGGGCTTTCAGGGGTCCTACATGAGCTTAGGTCAGGCCTGACCCTGGCTCCCGTGGTCACTACTTCCATCCGGGGTACAAGCCGTGAGGCACCAGATACAGGTGCTCCCTTCAGCACTAACGCAGTGGCTCTCTCTGAAACAGAACCTACAGGTCCCTTGTCCAATGCTGTGGCCCTGCAGCCGCCTGCACCCATGCCCAGGAAGTCTCAGGCGGTGAGTAGATACCCTGCTCTGCTGCGCTGGTTGTACCATGAGGTCTGTGCCCAGCTCCTTCTACTTCCTTGGCCAGTCTGGGGACGCTTGGACTCCCTCCTCTCCCTGGCAGCCACGGAGAGCCTGTTGCATCATTCCCGGTTCCGTCTACGGCTGTCGCTACCTGGGGCTCTCCCTTCCTCGCCTTGGTCCCATGCTACCTGAGCTGCTCACCTTGCACTCGGGGCTCCCCGGGCTTGGGTCAGACCCAGAGCCTCTCCTCAGGCTTCTGTCCCTCAATCTTCATCCCCACCCACATCCCGGCACAGGCCAAGGCAAAGCCCAAGCGGGTCAAAGCGCTCTACAATTGCGTGGCCGACAACCCAGACGAGCTGACCTTCTCCGAGGGGGATGTGATCGTCGTGGATGGGGAAGAGGACCAGGAGTGGTGGGTGAGTTGGGCTGTGCCTGCCTCCTGCCCAGAGCCCACCCACCAGCTCCTCTTGCGCCGTTTGTCCTGGCACCCCCAAGTGTCCTGCCTGGATGGCACCTCTGAGGGTCCTGACTGTCTCCATGTGACTGGCAGTGTCTAGAGCACACGAGGGCCTGAGACAAGACCCCTGTACCTTGGGGCCCTGGATTTCCAGGCCATGGCCCCAGTTTTTAGTGGGGCGAGGGGGCAAGAGCAATGGCCTCCAGGGCAAGCCTCGCTGGGGCTGGGGCTGGGGCTGGGGCTGGGGCAGGCGCAGGAGGGATGCAGGCGCCCCTGGGGTCCTGGGATTCAGCCTCAGTCCCTGTCCCCAGCACAGTCCCAGTGTTCTAGCTTGAGGTCTCCACCCGCAGGGTGCTGCAGCTGAGACGCCCCCATCTTTCTAGGGGATGAAAAAGCGTCTGTCAGCCAGGCTGCCTCCCACTAGCCTGCAGAGCCCAGGAGGCTGCAGGCCTGCAGCTGTGTCCTCACAAGAGACCCTGGGGAAGGGACCTCCTCTCCCACCGAGTGCCCCCACCCTGGGAGTCTTATACCCTGCTCCTTGTCATTGCAGATCGGCCACATTGAGGGAGATACCGGCCGCAAGGGAGCCTTCCCCGTGTCCTTCGTGCACTTTATCGCTGACTGAATCACCACCGAACACAGCCTTTCCACAGCTGCCCCGTTCTGGGCTCACTAGTACCAAATCTCCCGCCATATCACCACCCTCGCAGCCGAGTGCACTGCACAGCAGCGGGTCTCCATCCTCCCGCCATTCTGTTTCAGAGCCTCGAAGGCAATTTTTACACATAAGTGAATTGTTTTTATAATTTGCAGTTTTCATGAAATGTTGCTATACTTTTATTAGGAAATACTGAATTTCCTAAGGTGAACTGAAAACTTACCTTAATTACATAACCAGGATCATGCATCGACAGAATGAGCTAAACCTAAAAATGTTGAAATGAAGACAATTGGAAAGTCTTCCTGCTTTCCTTGGTCCAATTCTGGAGTTACTATTTTAGGAAACAAATGAACTGCCACTTTAAATAAAAAGCTACAGCCAGTCACCCTGGTGGCACACGCCTGTCCTCCTAGCACTCTGGGAGGCTGAGGCAGCAGGGTCCCAAGTTTGCCCCCAGCCAAGGCAACTTAGCCACTTACTGAGACCCTGTCTCAAATAAAAAATGAAAACAGGCCCAGGGATGTCAGCTCAGTGCAAAGACCCTGAGTTCAATATCAAGTCCCTCGGGGGAAAATGAAAATACCTTATGGCACGTGACAATTATGTAAAATTCACATTACACTGCCCATGAGTAAGGTTTTGTGTCCACAGCCATGCCCGGGATTGTTCCATCAGTTCACCTTTAAAGACACACACTCCCCGCAAACCCATCCGTGAAAGCAGGCTGGGGATTTATATATTCCACACACAGCCCTGCGTGTGTATGTGACCTGTGTCATGAATAGTCACACTTAACCAAGCTTCTGGTGGCCCCTGACCTATGGAAATACCAATTCATTCCTTCCGGGTTATGACAAACCACTTCCAGGGTTGGGTGAAAAGTGCAGTGATGAACTGCAGAACAGTTCCTTAACCCAGCCGATGTGCTTTCCATGTTTCTCCATCTGCCTCCTGGGTTCCCCAGGACACAAAGCTGTGCCCCTGCTGCTTCCTGTCAAGTGTGCCGCTGACTGCTCTTTCTAGCCCCCGAGGATGTCCCTAGCTTAGCATCTTGTGTCTGTAGAATGTGCAGATGGAATGGTCTCTCCTGTCTCCACATGTATCTGTCCATTTGTGCCCAGCAACTCTCAGGACTCTGCGGTCCCAGGGAATTCCTTGCTCCATACGCCTGTCTCCTGCTTAAGGCCATCAGTGCCACTTAACCTTACATTACTGGGGTCGGGGAGGGGGTTAGGTTGTGTGAGGAAGTCCTAGCTCATTGGCGTAATGAACTTGACAGTCACACCTCTACTAGTCATCGTGAGCATCACATTCACAGCCGGGACTGGACAGCTTGGCGCCCTTCGGAATGAGCGGGCATGTGATGCCCACTGGGAACTTGGAAGGAAAATAGAAGGGCCATGTATGTGCACAGGCTGGAAAGCAAGGTGACAGTGCCACGTGCGTGTTACAAAGGCACATCCGATCGCAGCAGCTTGTCTCCATGATGCAAGACTCACAAGTGTGGAGCTTTTAAAATTTTTTTGTCCTTGTATTTTTGTTTGCTCTGATAAAGAACAAACTGGAATATTCTAAGATGTGGCTTTTTGCCCTTTAATGTTCCAGGTAAATATGTGTTAGGTTTGTAATGAAAGTCTTTTTTTTAAAGCACTACATCTGACTCACCTCTACTTGTCACTTTCTGCTGTTTGAACCCTCTGCTGAGTCAGCTTCTCAGATTTCACCCGTCCTGCACTCGGCTGCCCAGTGTGCCTGTGACGCCTGGTGCCAGCGATGGGAGGTATCAAGCTGGTTCACATCAATGCTCGAACTTGAGGCCCACACTAACCTGCCAGCCCACTGGCACAGAAACACCGCAAGTACTTTCCCAGTCTACATTTGCTGGTGCTCCGGAGCAGCCATGAATGGTCCTCTTGCCCAAGGAGAAATTCTATTCACTTCCCCATGATCTTTTGCTAGTTATTTACACATGGCAAATTGGAAAAGAAGGAAAAAAAGAAAACAAAGCAAACCTGAGAGGAAGGAGAACACTGTAGATACCTATTTATATTGAAGTTTACATTTCATGAACTTCAGCTGCAGGATTCTGCCGCTTCTGTGTGTCAGCCCCACTGGTCTGACCTGCAGGCAGGCAGGCGGCTCTGCGATCAATCGGTGGGCGGCTGGCCACGCAGCCTGGGCGGGTGCTGTGGCAGATGTATTGTATTCAGTCCACTCACTCGATTACTTTGGTCTAGTTGCAGCGCAACTGTAAATACTGTATAACCGAAATTATTTTCATTGTTCTTACTGCAGTGATTTATAATTAGAGCATGTTTAATAAAGTTTACTCTCCTTGTCAACTAGTTGTTTGACTGGAAGAAAAATAAAATACTTTTAAATGGATAAGGTTTTATTTCTGATGTTTTTAATCTTTAAAGTAGTAATTGACATCCTTAAAAAAAATACACTAGCATACTGTCCATGAGAGCCTTTAAATGCTGCATACTTTTAGCAGGAATGTGATCTTCCAAGATTGTTTCAACACTGGGGTTTCTAACATGTGACCTTGACAGCAGGCTTGTGAAGCTCCCTCCGTGCCTCAGGTCGGCAGCGCCGCCCGGTACTCCGCCTCTGCCCACGGCAGCTCCAGCGCCTTCTGTACGCTGGCGGCACACTTCGCGGCACTTCACCGCATTTGGAAATGTGGGTTTGTGTCCATCCCAGGAAAGCAGCCCACTGAGTGTTAACACATTGCACATTTTAACGTGGTACAAGAGGACTGGTATTTTATACGTTGTACTTCCTTTGGAGAATTGGAAGGGCCAGCGCGTCCCTTCCTGACCCCCTAAGAGGTCAGCGTCCCAGATGGAGAGCATAGTAGTTTAGAAAGTGGGCACTGAGCTGAGGCGGCTCCCGCCCGGCTGCAGAACTCAGGACTTCTCCGAGGTCAGCACAGAGTCAAACGCACTGGACAAAACCTTGCAGATGGCTTGTGCTTGCTCCTATGTTGTAAGAAAAGATTCAGTGAGAGCAGTGCTGACACAGCTCGTCCTGGACTTACTGTGAGCACCGCTGTCACGTCTGCCCCTCCCACACCTGCAGCCCCACGCACCCATGCGGGAGCTCCCTGCATGCAGCCTGCACCCTAGGCAGAGCAAAGAGCAGACAGGGCACTGGTGGAGGGTGCCTAGCCACACCCCGCTCACGTCACCCAACTGGATGACAATCCTGGACTGAAGAGGTCACCTCACAGCCTGCACCGGGACAGGCAGCCAGATGACCTGGTCTCTGGAAAGCATTCAGTCTGAGCTGGCATGGGTCCCATCACTGCGCGCGCGCTCAGCCTGCCAGAGGCTGTGACGAGCTTCACTGTCACCACTCGGTGACTGTAGGGGCCCGCCGGGGTGACCAAAGCCCTCACCAGGCTGCTGCACTGGTAAACCCACAGACTGTACTCCTCGTTGCTGGCGTCCGTGGTCTTGAGGGCCAGTAAGCTCCTGCCCGCGCCCAGGCCGTCGTCATAGCACACCATGCGGACGATCAGGTACAGTGCGTGCCGGTGCAGCACGTCCTGCGGAAACCAGACGTAAATGCTCCCCATCCTCCCGTGCATGTCCTGACCGTGACGCCGCATGTCGTGGTGCACACCTGTGATCCTGGCACGAAGGGAGGCCAAAGCAGGAGGTTCACAAGTGTGCATCCCATCTGGGCAATTGGGACCCTGTCTCAGTAAAAAGGGCTCAGGATATAGCCCCGTGACAGAGCAGCCCTGGATTTGATCCCCAGCCCCACAAAGGAGAAAGTATAGTGAGACTTTAACCAGGATGCCCATAGTTCGGTCCGGAAGTAGCTTATAAAGTTTCTCACCCCAAGGGTCATCGGGATGCTCAGTGACTGAGCAACTTGCCCTACAGATCACACCTTCCTACTCAAACCCCAGAGAGATGGCACAGGAGGGCGTGAGCTGAGCGCTCATCTCTGCTACTTCCCAAGGTGACAGTGGCTTCTTAAGTTTTTGTGCTGCAAGGGCAGAAGCAGGGGATTGTACATGCAAGGCAAGCACTCCATCCCTGAGCTCCACCCAGCCCTTTATTCTGTTTGAGACAGGGTCTCACTATGTAGCCGGGCTGGCAAGCCAGGCTTGGGGTCCTCCTGCCTCAGCCTCCCAGGTAGCTGGAGTTGCAGGTGTGGGCCACTGCACCTGGGGGTGGGGTTCAGTGTGTGGACTGGACGTGTTCACCCCCAGGAAATTGGCCATGTTCTAGCCCAGTGAACAGCCAGCCACTCAGACAGGAGGCCCGACTCCCAAGTTAGCCCTTCCCGGCCTGACTCCCCACCACCCGCAGCTTCAGACAGTCCCAGCACTCACACATTGGTCCGACGCGGACACTTTGATGCCATACTTGGAAACTCCCATAATGTACTCTTCCTCCAGTGGGACAAAAGGCAACTTTCCATCTTGCTTTAAAGTAAAAACATTACAAGACATGCATTCAGATTCTGTCACTGTCTCACCTTGGATCAGCCCATTCTAGGATCCACTTCTTACAGTCCACACACTTAAGGGACTGTGAATACATGTGAGCCAGGCAAGACTTCTCCCAAGGGGCTGTAGAAAAACTCACCATTTAAAAAATGTTTATAGCCACAAATCTGGGCTTGACATAACCCTACTTTTTTTTTTTTTTTTGAGATAGGGTCTTGCTATAGAGTTCAAGCTGGCCTTGAACTCACTGTGGAGCCCAGGCTGGCCTTGAACTTGGGGCAATCCTCCTGCCTCAGCCTTCCAAGTGCTGGGATTACAGCTGTGCACCACCACGTCCAGCTTGACATCAATCTACTTCTGCATATTGTTCAGTCTCTTGGTGTGAGCCATAATTCCAAACTGAGATACCTCTCACAGACCTCTCATTAGAGTAAAGGCCTTTATTTAGATTCTAAAGTATAGTAGTTGAGGTGTCAGGGCCTGAAATGATCAGAAGTTGGCCCTGGCACCATATTCCTCAGTCACTTTGCAACCTACCCAGGTGGACAGGAGGGCTGGTGTCCCCATGCCTGGGGCTTGGGGCAGGGGCTGCTCAGCATTGTTTCACTGGCTTACAAGCAACCGCATCAGCATCCTGAACTGTTCAGAAATGAATCAGGACGTGCCAGCTGGTGGACTCCCTAACAAGTCACCAGATGTGTCTCCTAAGACAGAACACAGCCTAAGTGGTCTTTAAAATACATGAAGATACTCTCAATACTCAGTAGATGGCCCATATCAGAAAGGTTTTTCTGGAATAATGAGTTCTAGGAAAGGAACTCTGCAAATACCTTAAACTTGGCCCCTCACAATATTATAGTAACTGCTTGCTAATTATTTCTCACAGGTTTAACAGTTTCAAGAGTCAAAACCAAAGGTAACAGTAATTACTATCCTATTGTCAAGCCAGGCATAGTAGCAAACACCTGTAATCCCAATGCTTGGGAGGTTGAAGCAGGAGGATTGTTGCAAGTTCAAGACCAGCCTGGGCTACAAAGTGAGCTCAAGGCCAGCCTGAACTGCATAGCAAGACCCTGTCTCAAAAATAACAAAAGAAAAAAAAAACCATCCTACTGTCAGTAATGTCATTTCAACACACAAAAATTCTCTTTTTTTTTTCCGGGACCAGGGATCGAACTCAGGACCTTGCGCTTGCCAAGCAAGCGCTTATGCCACTGAGCTATATCCCCAGCCCCCACAAAAATTCTCTAGCAAGATGAGGAACATCTTTCAGAATGAAGATGACCCTGCAGTTTGAGAAAAGACAGCAATCTTTTCTGTTTACTACTACACTTAGATCAAACTGGGTGCTTCTACTTGGTTGAAATGACTTAGTCCCAACTTAACTTCTGTGGTAACTAACTGGGATAAAGAAAGCCAACCACAAAGAGTTGGTTCTGTTAAACAGCGAGATTCTCTGATTTCCCTCAGACAAACACCTCGCTTTACTCCCATGAAGATACGATTGTATGCACCACCTTGTGAGCTAAGGGATTGTACTTATGACTGACCACGGCGTCTTATCTGCTCCCACCGCAGGAAGTGTACAAATGGGACTCTACGTGCTGACTTTGCAGTTTGCTGTATCTTAATATTCCTCCTGAATTACCCTGCTGGATGGTGAGTTAGTTCTTACATTCTTGATCTGGACAGATTTCTGAAACCCATCTCCCCTCCATTCTTCCTGAAGACTGTCAGCGAGGGGCTGTTTAGTTCCACACTGCCATGAATTCACTTTCTTTTTTTTTTTGCGGTACTGGGGATCGAACTCAGGACCCTGCGCTTGTTAGGCAAGCGCTTATTCCACTGAGCTATATCCCCAGCCCCCATGAATTCACTTTCAACAAGGATGTAAACAGCAGACTGAGCTACAGTAAGGCTTTGCCCGATTGTCTTAAAAACCATCAGTTCCTGTTTAAATAAGGCTGTCAAGTGAGTCCTGTGAGCCCCGCAACTGCTCCACAGTGGGCCCCACGGCTGCTCCGCTGTGGGCCCCGTGGCTGCTCCGCTGAGGGCCCTGCGGCTGCTCCACAGTGGGCCCCACGGCTGCTCTGCTGAGGGCCCCACTGAGGGCACCTCACGGACTGGACCCGCCCCCACCCATAGCATGGCAACAGGGTGGAGCCAGGCGGTCCACTGTGCTTTTCCACCTCCGACCATGGCAGTTTGTATACACCCATGCATGTTATAGTATAGTCTGAGGCAGCTATATCTCTTCCCAAGGCGAGAGTCCAAGGGTATAGATAAACCCAGGAATACAGTTATTATCACAGGGAAGATGACTGATTGAGTGGTAGGGCAACGGAGATGAGGGAGGAGAAAACTGAATGATCAAATGGGCCATCATCTGTGTAACTGAGTAACAAATGTGAAGGTAACACTATGTAGGACAGCATCCAGTGCTAATTCCCTTCTATGTTCTCTATAATTTTGTACTTCCTCAATCGTTTTTGTATTAACAGAAGTGAAGATAACTTTATATTATACAGCATCCAGCACTCATTCCTTACTGTCTTCTCTATAATTTGGTATTTCCTTTAATGTTTTTGTGTTAACTAATGTGAAGATAACATTATGTAATACAACATCCAGTGCTAATTCCCTACTATATTCTGTATAATTTTGTATTTTCAGTATTGTTTATGGCTTATTCTGGTTCATATGTCTCCATTCTTTTGTCTTTAAAATAAAATTTAAAAAAAAAAAGTGAGTCCTGTGAGAGCCAGAAGTTGTGTGTGTGGAGGCACAAACAGTATTGCTTCTCACACACAACATCCAAGGCACCTGGAACCGCCCAAGACCCCAGGATGCCTGCTTGGCTTCAGGGTGAGACGGTGAGGACAGCGCCACCCAGTGGCTACTGAGTGCATCTCCAACGCTGTGTGTTTGTTTTCCCATCTAGGGGCTTTGAATTAAAATCTTTTAAAAAATATTCTTACTTACCTGGGCAACATCTATGTAATTTATCAGGTCGAGTGGTCCTTCAAGATTTTTTCCCTCTGAGAGCTTCAGCTTCTCAATGGCACCAACATACTTTATTCGAAATTCTGCACAGGCGTCTGAATTATTGTTGCTTTGTCCTAAAGGGGCAGGGAAATTTGTCATAGACTTAGAAAGAAATACAGTCCCCAGCCTGTCCCAAAGGAAAGCAGATGCTGCCACCACAGTGTGATTTTAAATATTTTTTCAGTACTGAGGACTGAACCCAGGGCTTTGACTGAGCTATACCCCATCTCCTTTTATTTTTTATTTTGCAACAGGGTTTTGTTAAGTCCCTAAATTGCTCAGGCTAGACTCAAACTTGTTATCCTCCTGCCTCAGCCTCCTGAGGTCTGGGATGACAGGCGTGCACCACCATGCCCACCACCAACTGTTCTACTTTTGGTGTAGGTAGGTTAACCCAGAGTGCCCCCATCTGCTATAAAGTCCAGCCAACACAGGAATTACCACAGGTGACTTGTGATACCTGTGCACTAAGGAAATGCTATGTGACTGCCTTTACGAAGTGTTTATGTAATAAAAAAAGATGCCACCATTTCTAATATCTTAAGATACCTGGAAGTAAGGGTAACGGGCTTCACACTACAACTTTCTCCTCTATAGAGTGCCGAGTTCGGAGCCCTACTCTGGGTGAGAAAATGAATGTAGGGTCCTTATAGTTCGTCACTAGCAATTTATGGAGCTTGGGGTCGGAGCTGCCTTTGGATTTCTAATGAGCAACTAATTCTGATGGCTGCAGTCACTTTGCAAGGGTCTGTGACAAGCACTGTCCTAATTACTGCGTCTCTCAAGACAGCCCTTGGGGTAACTGGCTCCTTACCCCTCTAGTCACCAACACAGCGGCACGTTCCTGTAAATGGCAGAGATCCAGCATGACTCACCCTCGGCCCCCCATGTCTCACAATGCTATCTGGAAACCGAGGGACTGCCACATGGTGTTCGGGCTCTAGGCCTCACTAAGAAGCATGCTCCAGGGTGACACATCCCCACCCACACATTATGGCTGCGTCTGGACTTCAGGAGGTGGCAGGCACACCTGGAGGTAAAGCTACGTGCACATCAGGAGAAGCAGCACTCAGGACTTGGCCCGAGTTGTCTACACACCTGAGCTCTTGGTGGAGTCCGTGTCGAGGCTGGCCACAGTGCTGGAGCGAGACAGACCCCCAAGGCTGGAATCTACAGACTGAGAAACATACGACAGGGAAGCTCCAGTCAGAAGCTCTGGCTGCCCTCAAGCTCGCCACCAAACACGGAAATTACCATGAATGGAGCTGACACAAATTCAGGTCAACCACTCGGGAACATTGAGGGCAATAGGTTTTTCTGAAGACATATTCCAGAGCAGACTTCAAAAGAATATATTATAGCTGAGCACAGTGGCACATCCCTGTGAGCCCAGCACTTGGGAGGCTAAGGTAGGAGGATTTCCTCGAGTTCAAGGCCAACCTGAGCTACATAAGCGAGACTCTGCTTCAACAGCCCCCGCAAAAGCCAAAATCAAAACACAACAAAACATACACTCAACTGCTCTTCCTGTCACACATTATCAGCCTAAACCATTACCTCTCACACTTTATAAGATCCCTTATTCTCTCGAAATCCACACTGCTTTGAGGTTATTTCCACAGAACCCCAAATGAATCTTATGCAGAAAGCGAGGCAGGGCGTATGAGAGCCCAGGCCCAAGTTCACATGAAGTAAATAACTGGAACTTTGGAAATCTAATTCCAAACTAACTGGTGCTCCGCGGTAACACCCAGAGTACCTGGCCCAGTAGGGTAACTGTCAGGTCAAGTTTTAAAAAACATCAGAAAGTGGTTTGTCCCGTAGAACTACAATGGTTTCATAGTTTTCTTAGAAATAACATTCTGAAAAAAAAAAAAAAAGAAAGAAATAACATTCTGTAGCCAGGCATGGTGGTGCATGCCTGCCATTCCAGCATTCGGAAGGCTGAAGCGGATTGCCATGAGTTCAAGGCCAGCCGGGGCTACATAAGTGAGTTCAAGGCCAGCCTGAATGACACAGTGAGACCTTTTCTCAAAAAGACAAAGGAAAAAAGGAATAACATTCTGTGAACATCTGATTTGAAAGTTCGCTTCACCTAAATTCAATCCATGCATTTCTTCAAACAGCGTCTACAAGTCCTCAGGTACAGAGTTGTTGGCACACTGGGCAGTAAGTGACACGTGGCAAAACCCAGAACCCCTGAAACACAGCCTTTTGCACCTCGAGTTTCTGTCACATCAAAAGTTCTTAAAATCGTGTTTGTTTCCATGAGACTGTGCATAGTTTAATGGATTTAAGAATTGCAGAAAAATCTGCCAAAACAGAATGAAATTAAACTAAACTGAGTGTACCTGTTGTGTTAAAAATGAGCCTCAGGCCTTGGGCAGTGTGGATCACGGGGTAGCAGAACCCAGTGAGCCCAGCTGACTGAGCGGCACCAGGAACACAGTTTGCCCTACCTTGCTCTTTGTGCTGATCTCGCTACTCTGGGAACTGCTACTACTGTGTCGCTTTTTGCCTTTCCGGAACATTTTTCACCATAGCATGGCCCAGGGAAGATCCCCTAGAAGAAGAAAGGTCAGTTACCCTGGCATCAAGAAATGCAACATCAAAGCTGGGTGTGTGGTGCACAGCATGCTGGGAGGCTGAGGCAGGAGGATGGCAAGTTCCAGTCCTGCCTGTACAGTTTAGCAGTTGTCACTGTGACGGCCGTGGGTTCAATCCCAATATATTTCTTTTACTTAAAAATAAATACTTGCTTTTGGGTACTATTCAGTTCTTTCCTTTTAAATTACAGAAGGCTGGATTGGAGCTCTTGGTAGGGCACTTGTCTACCATGTACAAGGGCCCCCCACCCCTTCTGGCTCCCAAAAGACTCAAGCTTCTTCCCTCCACTGCTTCAGGGTTGGAGCTAATTCACACTTGTTTACCAACCCACTTCCCACTTCCTGCCTCCTACTCCACCCACTTCCTGCCTCCCACCCCTGACCTGTCAGACTCAGCACCAGTGAGCACACCCCCTCCCAGTCCCGAATAGCTTGACCTAAGAGCTGCCCTATGGACCTGCCCAGGGACAGCAAAGCCAGGCAAGGAGAGGATGCAGTGTCTGAGGCTTGTCCCCTGCATCTGTTTGTTTGCATAGATCTACTTTTTAGAAGAACCAGTGCCTGGGAAACATATGACCCAGGCGTGCCTGTTTCGCAGGTGTGCAGATGATTTTTTTTTGCACCAGGAATTATATCCCCAGCCCCTGTGCAGATTATTATCCTTGGACAGTTAACTTGCAGGGTGTGTAGCTCTCAGAACTTCCAAACACACTCATTTTGTCTTTGCATACCTATCCTATGACATAGTCATTTGCTGCACACATTTTATTCTTTTGGTGTTTTAAGATAAGGTCTCCCAACATAGCCAACGCTGGCTTTCAACTCTCAGTGATTCTTCTGCCTCAGCCTCCTGAGTGCTGGAATCCCAGGCATGTACCACAACACCTCACTTGCTCCACAGATTTTATCTTTTTTTTTGGTACCAGGAATTGAATTTAAGACCCTGCCTTGCCAGGCAGGCCCTTGTGCCACCAAGCTATATCCCTGGCCCGATTTTATCTTTTTGTGTGTGTGTGGCATTGGGGACTGAACCCAGAGCCTTCATGCTGAGCTCCAAATCCCCCCCACCCCCCATCTTTAAATTTTAAGACAAGGTGTTGTTAAGTTGCTGAATTGCCCAAGCAAACCTTCAACTTGAGATCCTCCAGCCCCAGCCTCCGAGAATGCTGGAGCTACAGCCATATACCACCACTCCAAGCACTCACAGATGCTTTCAAGGGCCTGCTGTGTGCCACAGAGTGCTGTGGCTGAGCCTGACCTGCAAGGTGCTTCTGAAGGTGGGTTAAATCTGCATTTTACAGATAAGAGGGCTGCCACCAAGCTATCTGTGACCCACTGAGAGTTGATGAACGACGATGATGGAACACATTTGCTCCCAGAGTCCACTTCTCCAGCAGGAACAGAAACACACTTACTACAGCACTTACGGCTTCCAAACGGTCGGTAGAGAGCAGCCCACTCTCAGCTGCCTCTTATCCTGACATGGTCGGTTCTTCCAGGGACAGCGTGCCTGATAAAAGACAGTAAGTAAAAGATGGCACAGTCAGTGCAAGTCCCTGGTCCCACTCAGTTTCTCTCTTAGGCAGGTGCCTGTAATCCCAGCACTCTGGGAGGCTGAGACAGGATCAGTCGCCATGTTGAAGCACAGCCTGGGCAACTTAGCAAGACCCTATCAAAAAAAACCAGAAAAGCGGAGATGTAGCTTAGTGAAAAGCCCCTGTTCAGTTCCCACTGTTAAAAGGGGAGAAAAAGTTTCTGTATGCGTAGATGTCAGTCTGAGTACACCTATTGGTCCAACTGCCTGCCATGTCTGACCCCAGACCCAAAGCTCTTTAGCCAGGCACACCATTCCTTCTTCCTGTATTTCTGCTTTGCACAAACACCCTAGAAGTCAGGGAGCACCTCATAGGTGCTGAGGCCATCTCTGTGAACAAAGCCAAAGCCCCTGACCTCAGGGGACAGACTTTTAGAGGAAGTCAGTAGACCTAAGAGAGAACACATACAACCAAGCCTGATGGCTTCAGCACTCGGGAGGCTAAGGCAGGAGGATCATCACGCATTGAAAGCCAGCCTGGGCTACATGGCAAGACTGTCTCCAACACACGAAAATGCTGATGTACAACATATTGAGCACACTGAAGCACAGACCTCCCTTGGGATGTGCAGGGGAATTAGGTCAGCGGCCCCTCCTGTGAGGCTCATTTGCACAGAAGCTAAGGCTTTCCCGCCTAGACTACCGCATCTCTAGCACAGGCACCACGGCCCACACAGCGCAGCCGCTGAGGAAGGAGCTGGTAGTGCACTGCCAGGGCCTGACAAGAACAAGCCCACACGTGCTCAGCGCAGCACAACCCTTTGTTTTCAGTCTTCAGTGTACTAAACCTGAGGGTGAGGCCCTCAGGAATAGGCAGAGCTGACTATGTATATAAATGCATTATTTCCATACGTAATGATTTGTTTCTAATAAAAAATTGTATTAGAAGCATTCAGAACGTCAACAGCTACACTTTTTTCTTTGCAATTACAGAGTGGTATTCAGTGAGCAGAACAATCATTTCACTTTTGCATCAGAGACAACTGAAGATGACAAGCTACCGTCCCCATATCTAACTAATTTGTGCTGTGCACCAGCAAGGAGCTGCTTGAAATCTCCGTGCCAATTTACAACCCCCTCACCACACCAGACAAGGCTGGTGGCTACTGTAATAACAGCAGGACAGGGCTATCTACGACACATCCGGTAGTGTGTTAACTATACAAAAAAAGAGGCACTGAACAGTTTAAAGACAAACCTTTTTTATTTATTTGGCTTTTGGTCCTGGGAATTGAACTCAGGACCTTGAGCTTGCCAAGCAGTCCCTTGTGCCACTGAGCGACATCCTGGCCCAAAAAACAAATCTTACACGGCCTTACACTTCAATCTTTTTCCTCAAAAGGAGCGCGCTGTATCACAGGGGCATTAAATGCTTTACAGACAAGGGAAAAGCTCGGCTAGAACCAGCTTATTCAGCACCTTCCCCTGCTCCTCCTTCTGCTGTTCTTGCTCTTCTCAGCCTTGACAGCTCCTCTTTTGCTGCCCCAGGTTTTCCTTTAGCTCAGGAGGCAGCGACGTCCTCTTCCTACTTCTCCTTCAGCTCGGCAGCCTTCTTCTCGGAGGGGCGGCTGCCTGTCCTCTGCGGCAGGGTTATTCCACATTCCTCCCAGTTTCTTTGCGCCGCCACCACGGGGAGGCCAGATGTTCCCGTGAGAGTCGGGCGCACTCGGAACAAGAAGGCCGAAGGAGGTCACCTGGGCACACTGGGACCCTTAACTTCTTTTGTTTCTCCTTGAGCAGGAACGTAAGTTTTCATTCCTCTTTCATAACGAGCCTCGTCCACCTTTGCCATGTCTTCAAATGTTCCTTTCTCTTGGGCAGACATGGTCCCCCACCTTCCTGAGCAAGTCTTAGAAAACTCTCAGAGGTGAAGGGAAGCCTCTGGGTGCTGCTTCTTGGGCTCCTCTCAGCAAGTTCGCGCAGCAAATGCATATGATGACACTTTGCCTCTCGGCTTCTTAGGGTCTCCTTTGGCCATGTTTACTTCTTTTCCTCAGCAAAGCAGAGTCGCCTAGTACCCGTCCGGCTCTCACTTGCCCCGGTGCTCCGGCTCTCACTTGCCCCGGTGCTGTGTCTACAGTGTTGTCTATCTAATGCCTTTAAATGACTTTTTTGGGTGGGGGGGGGGTTACCGGGAATGGAACTCAGAACCTCATACTTGCCAGTTAAAATGACTTTTAAAAAATCTGATTCTGTTGTTAGTGAAACCCTAAAACATCTCTTTTTTTTTTTTTTTTTTTTTTTTGCGGTACTGGGGATTGAACTCAGGACCTTGCCAGGCAGGAGCTTCTTCCACTGAGCTATATCATTCCCGGCCCCCTACAACACCTCTTTAAATCCCTAGAACACCAGAATGATTTAGAAATCGCTGCTCCACAACCCCAGCCCTTTTGTTTTTATTTTGACACGGTCTCTCCAGCAAGCTTTGAATTTGTGCTTTGCCAGCCTCAGCCTCCTGAGGAGCCAAGCAGCTGAGATTACGTACAGGAACAAGCCACCACCCTTGGCTTTTTGCACTTTCTTTCCATGTCAACCCAGGAGCCCAGAGAAAAGAGCTTCTGCGGAAACTTCTGATACCTGCTGCTATTCTGACGTATGTTCTCGAGCAATTCATCCTTGCCTCTAAATTATCTGTGCAAGTCCATAAGGCCAAGGGTACTAACCGTCACTCCGATGTTCCGCAGTCCCCTCGAGGGCAGGAATGCAGGACACAGCCTGTCCCCTCGGGTCTGCCCCCCTCTGTTCTCCCACTCCAGGAATCATTGCTGGTGGAATCAGGAAATCACCCACCCTCACGGTCTCCAGTCCCCACTCAGATCAAGCAACCAAGACGCCCTCACCGCACCTGAAGGGTGATCTAACCCAGCTCACTTTGTCTTTCTCTCCCGTTCTCTCTCGCTGTGGAGCCCAGGCTGGCCTCCAGCTCACGGTGATCTACCTGCCTCAGCCTGTCTGGGGCTGGGATGACAGATGTGTGTCATCTTGGACCACCAGGTCATGCTGAGGGACCCTGAACTTGGTTCTGGTCACACAAGACATCTTGCTATTGGCTTACAGCTCTGTGCCTCTCTAGCCTGTCCAGGAAGGAGCTGGTTTATTCTCCCCGTGCGCAGCACACTGGCTCCTGAGGACGTCGTGGGACGCGACACCCACATGACAGCCAGCGCTGAGCACCTAGCAGGAGCCTCGAGCAGTGCTGGGCCACAGAAACCGCTGACCCTGACTTGTATCCGCGAGGCTGAAGCAGGAAAGCCGCGCTCAAACAAGGTTCCTAAAGGCAGAGACGAGTCCAAGGTCACCAGACTAGTGGCAGATGGCCGGGTTTGGGACCTGGAGGGACACCCGTCTGCTCGCACGTGCGTGTCACTGTGCGGGGAATGTGACAGCAAGTGACATAACCCCGTCCCACGGCCAGGAGACGAGGAGAGGCCTCGGCCTCGCCCTGCTTTCCGGTGGCCCCATCCCCGTCCCGGGGACCCCGCAACCCTTCTCCGGACCCGCCCGCCGGGGCCTGGGGACAAGGCAGTCCCCGACACGGGGCGTCCCCCAGCCCCACCCATCCGTCCCGGACGCCGGCGCCGCCCTGGCCAAGCTCCCGCCCGCGCCGCAACCCGGTCCCAAACGAGCACAGGCCGGGGCTCTCACCTGGCGGCCGGCCGCGTCCCCGGGGCCAAGGCCACCTCCTCGGCCGGGAGTTCGAGTGCCCGGGCAGCTACTCCGGCTCAAAGTCCAGCGCCAGCTTTTCCAGCCCTCCGGACGTGTCCGCCAAGGCCACGCCCTCGAGACTGCGCGTGCGCGGTCCTCGAGTCCACCCCCGGTTTCCGGACTCTGAGCTGCGCGGAACTTCTGTGGCGGAGTTTCCCAGCCGGAAATCCTGGGGAGGAACCTAGTTCGTGTGCGCCAGCGTGCCGGAAGTTGTTTCTAGGCGGATAGGGGCTTATTCTTGCTGTGGTTGCTGTTGGTTGTTTTCAGTTTAGAAAGATTTCGGCGTGCTCTTCACCTACGCTTCTTCTCAGGCTTCCAGAATGTCTGCGATTCCTGCAGAGGAGAGCGACCAGCTGCTGATCCGACCCCTGTAAGGGACCAGCGCGCAGGGAGTGGGGCCGCGGACGAGCCCGGCCTGGCCGTCGTCCTGTTCCCGCGTGCAGCTTCGGCCGAGCCGCTCGGGCCCGGGGCTTTGGAGAACTGGTCGGAAGGGTCTTCCCGGTCGAGAGGGACTTTGCTTTTTCTTCGGTCTCAGGGGAGCGTATACTGGAACCCGGGGGGAAAAGTTATTTCAGGCCGCTGGGCGCCTTCCTATGAAAAGGGTTATCAGGAGGCACAAATCGGATCGCGCACACCAGGGCAGGCCAGGGAGTCGCCACGCGAATGGGGCAGCTGGGTCTGTTTCTTACCATCTCCGGGACCCAACCTGAGTCGAAATGGGAGGAAGTAGATCGGACTTGCAGGGAATCTCTTACCTCCTATGCTTAGACCCTAGCAGAATAAGGGGGAACGTTGGAGAGGAGAAAGAGCAGAGTTGTTAAGAACCAAGGCATAACCTCGCATCACCTCCAAGGAGTCGAGTCCTTCCGTGGAGATGGCCTTTTGCCTCCTGGAAGGTTGCCTAGAACAGGGAGTGTAAACGTGGAGAATTTACTCCCATAGACGAGCCATTTGTAGCCAAAGACCTTCCTTTTACTGTTCGCTATTAGATTTTTAAGAATTAGTTTATTGCTGCATTTTAGATACACACAATGGTTACATCCATCGTAGGGAATTCGTACCCACATGACATGTATTCGTGGTTTCCCATTCGCTTTCCCTTCTTTCAACCACTCTTCCTCTCCTTACTTACAAAAGCTTTATTTCAATATTTCCTTCTAGTCTTTTTCCTTGTTCCTCACCTCCTTGCCCCCCCACCTTGATCCTCTTCTCATTTGAACATACCACTATTAAATGTTAACACCACATCAATATGCATTCTTCAAAAGACAGAAAGTTAGCTGCGCTTGGTGGCCCACGCCTATGATCCTAGCAGTCAGAGAAGCTGAAGCAGGAGGATGGCAAATTTCATCCCCACCAGGGCAGTTCAGAGACCTAGCAAGACCATGTATCAAGATAAAAAAATTTTTTAAGAGGTGGGAATGTAGCTCAGTGAGAATGCCCCCAGACTCGATACCCACTACTGTGGAATAAATGACAGTGTCTTTTCCACATTCATTCATTAAGAATTCGTGAGCACTGACTGGACACAGCCCAGTTTCCTAGTGCCTAGTCTGCACCCATCGTCTCTTCCTGTGTTCTGTAAAGTGGGGAAGTGTCCTGCCCTGCCCTGGTCCCTGGGTGACAGGTAGGACAGAGGACCCTGCTCACTGATTTCACCCTTTTGAAAGCCACGCAGTGCAAATCGGAAAGACTAGAGAGAGTTTGAAAAAATAGGAGATGATGACTCTGGAGTCGGACTGCTCAGCAGGACAGCAGCCCCGGGAACATGTCTCCTGGCACTGTGAGGAGTATAGGCTGCACAGGGGCCCAGTAGGTGATGGCTGTTCCAAGGGCACAGGGAGGGGTTGCCAGAGGAGTATGAGAAAGGAATTTGGGGTTTGTTTTTGAGACAGGCTCTCAGTAGCCCAAGCTGGCCCCCAGTTTGCAATCTTCCTGCCTCAGCCTCCTGAGTACTGAGATTACAGGCGTGTACCAACCCTTTTCCTGATGGAAGAGGAATTCCTCTCAGGCTGATGAAGGACACCTCACGCATCTAGGAAAATGCTGTGTGAGCTAAGTCCTAGAGGAGGTAGGAAGCCAGGCAGAGGGAGTGGCGTGTATGAGAAAGTGTCCGTAGCTCCCGACCAGTCTCTTTGAGGCTGTGGCTGACAGGCTAGATGGGGTGGGACACGGTATGAGGCCACAGGACACACTAAGGAATGTGGACCCTTCTCTCAGGTACAGGAGGCCAGCAGGGTTTTGAGCAAGGCTGAGGTACAGTAGCAAGGACACCTGAGGGAGCCCAGTCCCCGCCCAAGTGCGGCACAGAACGAAAGGAGGGAGTTGATGGGGAGCCTAGGTGGGCACAGCTGGAATAATCCAAGTCCAAACGGAAGTGAAAGCCTGGGTGCAGTGTGACTGCTGAGCTGCTCCCTGAAGGGCTGGTGTGGACACTGCAGAGGGCAGTGTGGCTCGTGTTCCATGCTGGGGCGGTTTCCAGGACCCCGTGTCAGGCTCGGCATCCACAGAGGCTGGGGAGGGCGGCGGGGCAGCGCCCGCCTGTGGCCCCAGCACCACACAGAGGCGCCACAGAAGCTGAGGGCATCCGCGTCAGTTTGCTTTTTTCGTTTCATAGCAGCACGTCGTTTGCATAACAGTTCACTTCCTGTGCAGCTCGGGTTATTAGTGTACTGCAAAATTGTAGAGCCACCACTACTATCCAGTTCTGGAAAATTTTCCTCTTCCTCATTCCAAAAAGAACCCTCATGCCCATTGAACCTTGCAGCACACTGGTTTCTCCAGCCTCCCCAGCCCTAGGTAACCAGCAGTCTTTTCCCTCTCTGTTTCCCTTCTCACACTTTGTATAAACGGGAGCCCCCAGAATTGTAGCATTTTGTGGCTGGCTTCTTTCACATAGCCTCTTATTTTCATGGCTCATAATTTGGGAATTTTATTCATTGATAAGCATCTTTTTATTTAATTAATTAGTTAATTTTTGAGCCAAGGTCTTGCTCTGCAGGTCAGGCTGAACTTGAACTCACTATGGAACCCAGGCAGGCCTTGAACTCTTGGCAGTCCTCCTGCCTCAGCCTCCTGAGTGCTGGAATTAAAAGCATGTGCTACCACACATCAAAGCATCTCTTAAGGTTTACTCCATGTGAAGCCCTATTGCAGTGGCAGCTGTGAACAGGGCAGTGTCTCTTCCTGTGTAACTCCCAGCATAGCAGTGAGCAACACAGTAACTTCGAGCCCTTGTCAGTGTTAGGCTAGTCTGTGGCTTGCTGTCAGGTACCTATTAGAGGAAGTCGTTCAGGGAAGGCCCCCAGGAAGGGGACATTCGAGCTGAGACCCGAACATACGAAGGAGCCCGTGTGGGCCTGCATCTGAGCACAGAGGTCTTGTGAAGTGAGTTCGAGTCAGGAGGGCTGGAAGGTGCCAGGGCAGACGTCAGTGTCGGGGGTGTGTCAGGTCTACCATTGCGAGCAGCAGGCTGGGCTGCAGGTAAAGTCTTAAGAGGCCATCTGCAAGTAGGGAACTGGAGAAAGGAGTGGTGCTGAGGAGGCCCAGGGCCGGAGCCTCTGGAAGAGCAGTGGGGGGCACCGGGAGGGCCTGGGGATGAGCAGTCAGAAGCCACAGAAGTGTGGCGCGCACCTCGCTCTCAGTCAGGAATGAGCCTGACTTTCGCAGTACAAAAGGAGTGTTGAAAGCTAAGCCATGTGAATAATAAACGCTTATTAGGGTCTTAAAGAAAAGGAAAGAACTTTGAAGTGGTTTGGCCTTGTACCAGGCTGTAAAAGTGTTCAGAAACCCACCCAACTTATGCTCTAACCAGCTTACATTCTCAGCACCCCCTTGTTTAATCCTGGCGGGCCGCAGATTGGCGTTAACCTTCGGCTTCCTCTCACACTTGAATAGCTGCAGGCTCCCTGAGCTCCAGGGCTCACTGTTCCTCTTCCTGTGTTCACACTCTTCCTCCCTCTTTTGTAATTTTGTAAATGTTTAAGGTGCTGCTTTAAGATAAGATGCAGTTTATATTGTAAAAAAAAAAAGTTCAGATTTATTGGAGTCAGTTTGTTTTTTAATCAACTTCTCTCTTTTACTATTTACAGTGGCGCTGGGCAGGAAGTAGGACGGTCATGCATTATCCTAGAGTTCAAAGGAAGAAAAATAATGGTAATCATCATCACCACCGCTGCCACCCTTGAATCTGGGGCCTGGAGCTTGCTGAGCTGGTCCTCAGGTTAACAGGGTGGCTCGGCCTGTATTGGGTGTTGGTTCTTTTACGGTAGACGAGATGTCTGTTTTACTCCCAGAAAGATGTTTCACCACACACAGCCCACACTGCATAATGGTAATGAGAAGAGCGAGTACCCACTTAATAGGCATTTCACAGAGTTAAGCCAACCAAGAAGGTGGGTCAGTGTTGATGGTTTTATAGTCAACTAGATCTCCTGAACTCCTGTTTCATCAAAGTCCCTGGCTGACATCGGCTGCCCTGAGCCCAGTCCCATTCATGAGAAGTGGAGGGATTAGGAGTGTTCGCAGTGCTGGGGATTGAGCCCAGGGCCCTGCTAGGCAAGTGCTCTCTGCTCAGCCTCCCCCAGCCCTGGACGGTTTCTAGGGCACACACTGAGGGACAGCGCCCTTCGGTAGGTTCCTGTGGCAGCTCCTTCCTTCTCCACTTCTCCCAGTGCTGCCGAGCGAGTATGTGTCAGACAGGTCCTCGCAGGTGGTTACACCTGTGCAGTAAGCACAGCTTCAATGCCCAGCCCTCGAGAACTTGTCCCCTGATACCTCTCCTGATGCAGGGAGGAGGGTTCTAGTTCTCACAGTGGTCAGGCGTGTTGGTAGTAAATCTGTATGTGCTTTTAAAGTCTCATTTTTGATACTAGAAACCATCTTCTGGTTTCAAGAATTCTTGAAAAAGAGTTACTGTATGTTTAGAGTGACCACCAGACAATGCTGGAAAGAGACTGTATTTTGCATTCTGCGGCCGTAAGTGTAAGCTTTTCTTTCCTCTTAGGTTTTTGTTTGTTTTTTGAGACAGGGTCTTAGTACATAGCCTGAGCTGGCTTGAATTCACTATGTAGCCCAAGCTGGCCTGAAACTTGCGCCAATCCTCCTGCCTCAGCCTCCGGAGTACTAGGATCAGAGTCATGTGCCACCACACCCAGCTTAAGCTATATTTTTAATTTGGAAGTTGGAATTGTTACCATTACACTCACCACATTTAGTGAGAATTGTATTCCAAGCTCTCCGGTGTGAGATCTCACTTCATTATTCAGGTGGTGGGTCAGTTCTATTATGTTTGCTTGGTGAATTTCACTAAGCCGTGTAGGAGACTGAAATTTCCTCTCTCCCTCAGCTGGACTGTGGGATCCACCCTGGCCTGGAAGGAATGGATGCTCTTCCTTACATCGATTTGATCGACCCAGCTGAGATTGATCTTCTGCTAATTAGTCAGTAAGTTTGTTAGTGTTGTTGTTAAAGAAATAATAATGTTGTTCCAGACTTTTACTACTAAGATGATTCTATACCAGGTTTTGGTCTTTAAAAAAATATTCTCCACTAAGAAATGTATTGGAGCTGGGTGTGGCCAGCTGGGTATGGCACACCTGTAATCCTTGCACGTGGGAGACAGAGGCGGGAAGATCACAGTTTGATACCACCCTTGACTATGTAGCAAGACCCTGTCTACAAAAAAAAAAAAAAATTAAAAGAAACTCCAAATACCTAAATCTACACAAACAGCCCATTTTGTCATAGACTGGAGGAGCTTACTATGACAAACAAACTTACCTACCTCTGCGTGGAACCTCGTGAGGAACAGGGAGAGAGATGCTGTGTATACCGTGAGCAGTTGACAAGTTTAAAACCACAGAAGCCCTTTCTAGACCCAGGTGTGGTGGTGCACACCTGTAGTCCTAGTGCTCAGGAGGCTGAGATAGGAGGATCACTGCCAGTTCAACGCCAGCCTGAGCTATGTAGTAAATTTCAGGGCCATCCTGGACTACATAGTCAGACCTTGTCTCAAAAGAAATAAAAATAATAAATGCTTTAAAATATTTTCCCTAGGCTGGGTGTCATGGCACATGTCTGTAATCCCAGCCCTCGGGAGCCTAAGGCAGGAGAAGCACTACAAGTTGGAGGCCATCCTGGGCTGCAAAGGGAGACCTTATCTCAAAAAATTTTCTCCCTCTGTTCGAAATGTACACATCATTCTTTCCCTGACCAAGTACTCTTGGTTTTCTGAAAGTACTCTTCTGTGACCGTTATATAAAACTCCTTTTGTTTGTTGAGCAACCATGTTACTATTTACCGTTCATGGGGAATGGAACTTTAAGATTAATCTCAATCTCTTTGTTTCCCAAAGTTTCCACCTAGATCACTGTGGTGCCTTGCCCTGGTTCCTGCAGAAGACAAGCTTCAAAGGAAGGACGTTCATGACGCATGCCACCAAAGCCATTTATAGATGGCTTCTCTCAGATTACGTCAAAGTCAGGTGGGTGGCCTCACCGCTGCTCCAGGTGGAGAGCTGTGCAGTGCTGCCGCAGCAGCTGCTCCTCGGTCTCCGGGGCAGCAGGACTGTGGTTGTTCCGCAACAACCACTGATAGACGCTGGTGCCTGCACCACCGACTTTTTTTTCTTCATATGCTTTTCAATTTTTGGTACTTGGGGAGCTATGGGTATGATAGAAATGCTCTATAAGGCCGGCCTGCCATTGCAGCACTCTGGGAGACAGGGGCAGGAGGACCTTTGCAAGTTTGAGGCCAGTCTGGGCTACATAGTGAGTTCAGGGCCAGCCTGGACTACATAGCAAGACCCTGTTTCAAAAAATCAAAAAGAGTACTTTATCTTCATTTACTTAAAGTTTTACTTAAAACTGAGAAACTTTGGTTACTGCCTAGCTTCATAGTTACACACACCAAACATTTTTATTACTACAAAGTAAAAACCACATAACCAAGAGATTCTAAATAGCATACTTTGTATGCTACAGCTTAGAGAAATATCTTCACGGTTCTCACCCATCGCTTTTGAGTTCAGTGGTTAAGAAATCCTACTGTAACTCTGTTGGCATCCTACAGCAACATCTCGGCAGACGACATGCTCTACACCGAGACCGACTTGGAGGAGAGCATGGACAAAATCGAGACAATCAACTTCCACGAAGTGAAGGAGGTGGCAGGGATCAAGTTCTGGTGTTACCACGCAGGCCACGTGCTGGGGGCTGCTATGTTCATGATCGAGATTGCGGGCGTGAAGGTGCGTTCCTGCCTGGGCCTCTGTCATCCCAGCGCTCTCAAGGCCAAAGCAGGCAGATCCCAAGTTCTGGCCCAGCCTGAGCAACTTAGTGAGATCCTGTCTCAAAATAAAAACTGAGCAGGAAATAGCACAAGTGCAGGTCTGCATCCTCATTCAGAATTGGACGTGAGCCCAGTACCCTCTCCTAGATAGTGCCCCAATTCCTTGAGGAGACCTTTCTGCTCAGCGGCACATCCTTCTTGCTAGATCAGAGCCCCACCTAAGTTCCCTAGTGTATTGCTCCCTTTGTGGGGTGCTTCTGGGGTGTCTCATTTCTCTTAGTGAGAAATTGAAACAGGGTGGTTTAGGGATCTAGGGTTAGTGATCTAACTAGATCACACATATCCTGATTTAGACACAGGTGTTGCCCTGAATCTCATCAGGTACAGGCTATCTTTTTAAATTGAATTTTGCTTTTAAAGTTTACAAAATTACAGTGTTCATTAGCAAAATGACCTCCCTACATCCTAACTCCTCAGCTTTACCTTTTCACAGCTTTTGTACACTGGTGATTTCTCGAGACAGGAAGACCGGCACCTGATGGCAGCAGAAATCCCCAACATCAAGCCTGATATTTTGATCATTGTAAGTGGAAATGTTCTGCACTGTAGTTGGTATAATGCAAGCAGAATATTTTCTTGTGGAAAGAATTAAAACCTTGTGTTTATAGTGTCACTGGATGTAAACTCAGGGGTTTTGTGTGTACAGAGCTGGTGTTTGGCTGCTTCTCGCTGCTCTTCCGCATCCTCAGATCTTGCGTTGACAGTGCTCTGGGGACCGGGACATGAGGCCAGCTCAGGCCAGGTGGTTTTAAATCAGGACTGATCCTCACTGTCCCCTGCATACTTTGCTTGTGTGAGTTAGCCCGACTCCTTGGAGAGTATCTTCAAGGCTGTCTTAGAAACGCAGTGTCCCCACCCTCTGCTGTGGTGCCTGCCTTTTGTCCCTTTGCACACACTGTTTGTCACACTGCACATGATGTGTGCCATCTGCACGGTAGGTTGTAGGCCCTTCAGAAACAAGGACAAATGCGGGCAGTCACTGGAGGGCACTGTGTGTTGGTGACAGTGGCATCCAGGGACGGGAGAGATCTGGGCTCATTAGACATGTGGATGTCACAAACATCAGATGCGCTTGGCTCGGGGTGAAAGAGTGGTGTCTCCCCCCCACCTCCTACAGTCCCAGCCACCAGGCGATGGCCCAGTGGCTGTCACCACGTAGAGCAGGTTCCGTGGACTCCACGTGGCACACGCTGCACAGAGCCACCTACTATAAGGAAAGATTTATCTCCGATACTCAGACAGGTCATTGTGTGCACAGTAGCGGGGATTTCGGAGCAGTGCTTCCTGACCGTCAGGGCCACATCGATGCTGCCGGAACACAGCCTGACTGGGTACCGTCTGGTGGGGGCTGAGGCTGCGTGTTGGACGAGCTCCCTGTGGTGCCAGCAGACCCCTCAGCTGAGAGAGGCAGAGGTCTATACAGCCGCAGCAGCCAGGCATGGTGGTTCAGGCCTGTAGCCCAGCAGAGCTGGGCTCTTGATGGGAGAATGTGTGTTTCTCCTTTTTTTTTTTTTTTTTTTGTGCTGGGAATCGACCTCAGGATCTTGTGCTTGCCAGGCAGGTGCTTGTGCCGCTGAGCTATATCCCCGACCCTGAGCATGTGCGTTTCTGTGTACGCATGGATGATTTCCTGGTTCCATTTGCTAAGGTCTGGAACCAAGGTCTGGCTCTCCCTTCTGATGACCCATGCCAGCATGCGCACCGCTGAGTTGTGGGCGTGCAAGGCGGGGTCTGCCCAGCCGCCCGGGATCAGTGCTCCCTTCTGAACTCCTGGTGTCGCGTGTCTGATCTCGATTTAGGAATCGACCTATGGGACTCATATCCATGAGAAGCGCGAGGAGCGAGAGGCAAGGTTCTGCAACACCGTGCACGACATCGTCAACAGGGGTGGCCGGGGCCTCATCCCTGTCTTCGCGCTCGGGAGGGCTCAGGAGCTGCTCTTGATTCTAGGTGCGCATTTCCTTCCCACTAGGGAGACGATCAGACCCCACAGCGCTGCCCAGGGAGTGGAAAGGCAGTGGCTGTCACCGACCACTCTGGCCTCGGTTCCTTCATTGAAAGATGGGGCTTGGTGCTAGAAGCCTTGCGTGTCTGGCTCTGAGGAAAGAGCTAAAGTGACAGCTCCTAACAAGGACAAGCAGTGTTATTCCCAGTACACTAGCAAGGAAGTGAAGCAGAACAGAAGCCAGATTTTCTAGAAGCCATGTTTTCTAAATTTGAACCCAATCCGGTCTTTTTTTTTTTTTTTTTTTCCTTGAGATAGTGTTTCACTATGCAGTTTAGGCTGGCCTTAAACTCATTGTGTAGTGCAGGCTGTCATCAAACTCAGCAGTCCTCCTGCCTCAGCCTCTTGAGCAATCCAGTCTTCTGGTTCAGTTTGGTCCTTTTTTGTTTGTTTGTTTTGGGTTTTTCTTTGAGACAGGGTCTCACCGTGTAGCCCAGGCTGGTCTCAGGCAATCCTGCCTCAGCCTTCCAAGTGCTGGGACTACAGGGATGCACCACCATGCCTTGCCTTGGTCTTCTTTTCTAACTGTAAGTCCTCTTAGTCCTTAGGAGTCCAGTAATGTGACAATCAGAGGTGGCTAGGAAGGTGAACAGTCTTCCTAAGTTGCCCAGGCTTGCTTTGAACTTGCAATCCTCCTGCTTCAGCCTCCCACAGTGCTGGGATTAGAGGCCCGCACTGCCATGCCCTGTGATTCTTTATTTGGCCAGCGATACATGTTGGCCATAGGAATGCTTAAAACTTTAATGTTGACGAGCATCGCTTCTCGAGTGGCCTCCTGCCCCACGTGGCGGAGCTGGCCTCTCACGCAACCCTTCCAGATGAGTACTGGCAGAACCACCCGGAGCTGCACGACATTCCCATCTACTATGCATCGTCCTTGGCCAAGAAGTGCATGGCCGTGTACCAGACCTATGTCAACGCTATGAACGACAAGATCCGAAAGCAGATCAACATCAACAACCCCTTCGTGTTCAAGCACATCAGCAACCTCAAGGTGAGGCTGCGGAAGGCAGAGTGGTGAAGAAGGCCTAGGGAGAGGAACGGACTCGTGCCCGGCGGGCTGTGCCTGTACCCGCCTGCAGGGGGCGCCTTTTCAGGCAGTGGATGCCCCAGCCAGCGTTTGCTGTAGCCCCACCTCATTCTGCTGCTGTTCCAAGTCTGCTGCTGCTCCAAGTCTGCGCAGGCTATCGTAATTTATGGGCGCTAACTCACTTGCCTGTCTCTTGCCAGGGGGATGAAAGGAAACTACCCTGGGCCGTGTGTTACGTTTCTCCCCTCTGGTTTCAGCCTAACCATCTGATCAGTGAGCTGTGCAAGTTCCTTAGGTGAAAGTTTCTGCATATTCACATTTCAGGAGCATTCAGCAGAACCTGTGTTAAATGCATTAAAAGTATGTTGTTTCACCCACACTGATAATTTAATTAGAGTGAAATCATCAGTATCCAAAATAATGTAAACATGAGTAACCTTCTGGGTGTAAATAGGCTTGCTCTGTAAGGCTGATTTTTTAAAGTAATTGCTTAAGAATTAGAGCCAAATTTTCCCTAAAACAATGTTAAACCTTTGATTAGATTTTCAGGCGCATCAGAGACACTCAGGAAGTACACAGAACCTTTGAGAGTCTGGGGAAATTCTTTCAGGGTTCTGGCTTGGATGGGTAAAAACCCACTGGACTCTTCAGGTTTTTGCCTACTGAGGCACCAGTCCTGATGGCCCTTTACCTACATTACAAAGTGTTTTGGGGGGTGAGAGGGGGAGTTGTGGGTTTTTTGTTTTTTGGAGATGGGGTCTCACTGTGTAGCCCAGGCTGGTCTTGAACTTGCAGCGATCCTCCTGCCTCAGCTTCCCAAGTGCTTGGATTATAGGCGTGTACAACCCCCCCGGCTCCACGTAGAAAGTTTTAAAGATCAGTGTAAACTTACTGCTCTTGGTTACTTTGATTTCCCCGTCATTCCAGACTGAACCATCCAGGAGCGTGGCCATTGGAGCACCGCATCTGCTAGTCCTGTGAGGTTGCCTAGGTAGTGCAGTGACCCTTGTAACTCACTTTCTGTGACACTGTCAAGACAGCTAATGTGCTCTTACCGCATCTGCCCTCAGAGCATGGACCACTTTGATGACATCGGCCCCAGCGTGGTGATGGCCTCGCCAGGCATGATGCAGAGTGGCCTCTCCCGCGAGCTGTTTGAGAGCTGGTGCACCGACAAGAGGAACGGCGTCATCATAGCGGGCTACTGCGTGGAGGGCACGCTGGCCAAGGTCAGTCCAGGCCTCAGGCACCACACCCCTGGGACGCCTCACGCGAAGTGGAGCCTAAGTCACCACGTACCATGAGGGCGCAGAGGGCCATGGGATGAATTACCCATACGCTGATTGAGGGACAAACACTCAGGATATATTAGAGCATTTCAGATGCTTACGTTAGCCATCTATAACTCAGAACATACTGCAGTTTTTATTTTATTTTCCTTTTGGAGACAGTCTGGCCTAGTTCAGGCTGGCCGTGAACTCATTGTGTAGCCAAGCTGGTCTTAACCTCTGGTGATCCTCTTGTCTTAGCCTCGTGAATACTGGGATGCCAGGCTGCACCACCATGCCCAGCCTTTGTTCTTTAAACAACTGTAGAATATGCCTTGATTGACAGTGCATCTTCCATTGGTATAAAATAGCTAATGCCAACAGTTAGGGAGTAAATGTTTTAGAAAGTAACTGTGAAACTTCAGAGGTGATGTGAAGATGTCCAGGCACCACATTCTCATCATCTTACCAGCAGCATCGTTTTATTTATTGCTTATTCATGCATTTTTTTATTGTTACTTTTATAGTGCCAAGGATTGAGCCCAGGGCCCTGCACTTGATAGCCAGACAGTCTAGCACTGAGCTATACCCCCAGCCCTATTTTTAGTTTATTTTGAGACAAGGTCTCGGCAGGTTTCTCAGACTGGCCTTAAACTTTGGGGTCCTCCTGCCTCAGCCTCCCCCGTAACTGAGATTACAGGCAAGCACTACTGTACCCAGCGACACCTGTTGTATTTTTAAAAATACAATGTGCTGCTTGTTTTCATTACTTTACCTTATTATACCATCATTTACAGGGCACATTAGAAACAGATTTCCAGAAGGGGGTTAAGTCCTGCCACGTGGGACGTGAGTTTTAGAGCAGAGGTGTGAGGAGGGTAGCTTGGGCTTCCTGCCATACAGTTAGCATCTGCGCTGGCAGCAGCCATGCCTGTTAGGTCTCGGGTGCGCTCCTGACCTAAGGTTGGCGAAGTGTTGACTGTGCAAGGCAACAAGCGTGGGCTGCTTACTAAATCCGCAGCGTTAGGGTGACTTGGGGCCAAGGTCCAAAATGTAACATACATTTTTATGGCTGCATGAAAACAAGTCGACAAACCTTTGCTTTTCTAATTGGACAGTTTGCTTTGTCTTCTTGTATTTGTTCTAACAGCATATCATGTCTGAGCCCGAGGAAATCTCCACCATGTCTGGACAGAAGCTGCCACTGAAAATGTCCGTTGACTACATTTCTTTCTCTGCTCACACAGATTACCAGCAAACCAGCGAATTCATCCGAGCTCTGAAACCGCCCCATGTGGTGAGCCTGTGGCCTTGGCTTAGCAGGTTCAGGGGAAAGTGAACCCCCAAACCCCACTTTCTGCAGACAGCTTTGCCCCTGGGCTTGGCCTTGCCCTGCCTGGCTCCTCCCTCAGCTGGGCGGGCTACACACCTCCGCCACTTGACGCCAGCTCCTTACCCGCTCCGGCCCCGCGGGCCCCGGCCCGTGTTCTCGCTGTCCCCTCTCCAGTAACTCAGGGCCAGGTCAGGCTCAGGTGACTGCGGTGACCACCCCGCCCCGACTTCGGTGTGGCTGGGTGAGTTGCCCTCCGCCCTGTGGTGAGCGGGGAGCAGCTCCTGCAGAGGGGATGGCGCTCACCTGGCCTCGGCAGAGGTTCATAATTACGTTAACCAGGACGAGGAGAAAAGCGAGCCTAGAAAAAGTCAGGAATTGAATACAGCTATAGGCGCACCCTCCGCGTGACCGCCACAGGCGCAGCTGTGCTCCGGGTGGGGCTGCAAGGAGGGCAGCTGAGGAGTCAGTGCCGCCGCCTGGGAGGGCCCTGGGCCTGTGTCCATAGAAAGTACAAGTTCTCCTTCAGAAAGTATTGAAAGCACTATAGAGGAAATGGTCTTACATTAGTTTTTGTTTGTTTGTTGTTTTAAAGTATTTTTATTATGGTAAAACCTACATAACTTAAAATTTGCAGTGTTTTTAGGAGTAGCTGTAACCCAGTGGCCCTGACTCCGTGCCCCTTCTGTCCCCCAGGCCTCACTCCACAGAGAAACTCAGCAGCCATCCTGGGTCCTGGCCCTGCAGCCCCGTTCCCCTAGGCTGCTTCCTGTCTCTGTGCCGGCCCCGTTTGGTCTTGCTGCCCTGTGGAGTTAGAGGGTCAGACGCACTGGGGCTGTGGCCCGTTGCAGGCCCTGCATCTGGGCTTACTTCGCCTTCTAGTTAGTGTGAGTGCTGACTCACCCTTTCTGTTCTATTTGTTGAACCCAGGTGTTCACACTGACATACACCCCTAGCCCATCTTATTTGAGGCAGAGTCTCAAAGTTGCCCAGGTTGGGCTCAAACTTAGGATCTTCCTGCCTCAGCCTTCTGCCCTACCATACCTGGCACATAAGGGTCTTTTTAAAGCCCAAGATAATGAGGAAGTCTGTATAATTGTAGTTGGCTGGAGGTCATTAAAAAGTAATAAAGTTTTGTAACTGGAAGCACGTTCCTGTTTGGTGAATTTAACTAGAAAGGCGGTGAGGGCCAATACTCATCTGAACGACCGTCTCCCTGTGCTCTCCTGTGCAGATCTTAGTCCATGGGGAGCAGAATGAGATGGCCAGGCTGAAAGCAGCGCTGATCCGAGAATATGAAGACAACGATGAGGTCCACATAGAGGTGCACAACCCTCGGAACACAGAGGCCGTGACCTTAAACTTCAGAGGAGAGAAACTAGCCAAGGTAAAACGGCCGTGGTCGCTGACCCCGGCCGTAGTGTTTTGCTCTTTAGTGAAGAGTATTCTGGGGTTTTTTTGTTTGTTTTTGGTTTTTGGTTTTTTTGAGACAGGGTCTCACTTTGTAGCCCAGGCTGGCTTTGAACTCTTTAACGATCCTCCTGCCTCAGCCTCCTCAGTGCTGGGATTACAGGTACACACCGCCATGCCTAGCTAAGATACAGTTTCCAGTACACATTGCTTGTCATACTGGAGATTGAACCCAGAGCCTTTGCACTGAGCTGCATCCCCAGTTCATTTCGGCTTTATATTTGGAGACAATGTCGTGCTCGGTGACCAAATTGCCCAGACTGAGCTGGCCTTCTAGAGGCCCCGCCCCGCTCCTCGTGGGCGTCCTGCACCTGCAGGGCGCATCGCAGTTCCCGCCTTCCGTCCCCTGGTCCCTTCTGCCAAAGATCTGTCCACACGTCCTAATAGCTTTTTAGAAAATAGACCTTCGTTAACGACGTCAAGACAGACTGCTTGCTCCTGCCGCTCCGTGCCCGCCAGCCGTCTCGCCGGGCACCTTCTGGGCTTCGGCTCTGGTCCTTTCCTCCGTGGGAACTTGGGGGATGGGCACTTGGGGGTTGAGCGGATCACCTTTAACCTGCTCTCCCCACTGTTCCTCCCCCGGCTGAGGGTGAACAGACATCTGTCCCCGTTGTCCCCACCATGCTGTGTCCCCTCTGTCACAGTCCCTGAGAACCTGAGCCACGCCTGCTCCCTCCAGGTGGGCACTGTTGGAGGCGATGGTGCATACCATGAATTGTCTTAAGAGTTAATCACTTGATGGTAAAATACAGTGTTTTCAGAAACTAAAATTGAAGTAGATAAGAAAAACCTTACCTATGATTTTGAAAGGATTTCAGCCAAAGCTACGTTTTTATCTCTGTTGACCAAAAGTCTTTTCAAGATGTTTCTAAGGCAAACACACGTGTACATATGTGCTCAGGATGAGCCCAGGCCTTCACCTCTGGGCTCCAGCCTCAGCCCTTCTTCATTTTTTATTTTGAGACAGGATCTTGTCAAGTCACCAGGTTGCCCAGGCAGGGCTTGAACTTGGATCCCCGTTTCAGCCTCTGAGAGGGCTGGGATGACAGGCATGTGCCACCATGCCCAGTTTAGAGTGGACTTTTAAATGATTTATCTGAAGTTTTAGCGATCAGACCACATTCTCTTAATACATAACAGGCCAGGCGTGAAGCGCGAGTTGAGGACTGCTGAATTACAGTTTAATCAGGCAGAAAACAAATGAGCACAACTTAGCCTTTGTTGCCAGAGAAGTAGCTGTGATTTTGCTGGGCTCTTACTGGGCCAGCCTGTGCCACCGCGCCGCCTCCCCTCGCGCCTCGGCTGCCCTGTGCCTTCCTGCAAAGCGGGGAGGAGAATGTTGCCATCTCTTTGAGTTCACTCATTTGTACTGGAGGGAAGCTCTGTTTCAGCCAGGCGTGGTGGCGCGCACCTGTGATCCCAGCACTCGGGGAGGCTGAGGCAAGAGGATTATAAGTTGGAGCACAGCCTGACCAACTTAATGACTTGGCCAAACCCTGCCTCAGAATAAAAAAAATCAGCAGAGCTCTGGGGATGCAACTCAGCACTAAGGCCCTTGGGTCCGTCCCCAGCCCTGAAGAAGTAAAAGTTACACTTTGCATTTTTCAGGGTTCAACTCCTATGCTGTTTGTAGCTGTGATGTCTGATGGTCATCACTCTGCTTGTGTCTCTTTTTCCATAGGTCATGGGTTTCTTAGCAGACAAAAAGCCAGAGCAAGGCCAGCGAGTCTCCGGAATTCTTGTTAAAAGAAACTTTAACTATCACATACTTTCTCCTTGTGACCTGTCCAGTAAGTACACGCCTCCCCACCACATGGCGTCGGCTGAGCACAGGAAGGACACCTGTGAAAGCTCCTCTCAATCTAGTGGCCAGAATTTAAGTAACAACCCCGTAATAAGAAAGGAATTGGTGAAAGTAACCTAAGTAGCTTTGTGGGAAAGCAAGCTCCCCTGAAATTGCGACACAGTGAGAAAATTATTTGCGAAATCACATTTATTCTTGCTCCAAAACAGATTTATTCTAAGACAGGTGACCACTGCTGCTGGGCCTGGGCCGCCCTGGTTTCTGCCTTGCACAGCACAGAAAGGTGTTTTTATTTTGTGAAGCATCCAGCCTTCCAGAGAAGCATTTGTTTCCCTGGGACTGTAGGTTGGGGTTTTGTTTTGGATGCTGGAGATCAGGCCAGACCCGCCTGGCCTGTAACTTTCTGTCGTTTGCTGGGGCTGTCTGTTGTGTACTATTCCCAAAGAATGCTCAAGAAGAGGAGACACAGCCGGGCTGGTGGCACACGCTTGTCATCCCCACACTCCAGAGGCTGAGGCAGGAGGATCGCCATGAGTTCAAGGCCAGCCAGGGCTACATAGTGTGTTCAGCCTGGCCTCAACTGCACAGTGAACCTTGTCTCAGGAAGAAAAAAAATAGGGAACATTACCATGTTTCAGAATTTTTTAATTAATTTTTTTTTCACAGTTTGATTGACCAGTGCTTATTCTTTTTGGTGCTCGTGTTTGTGAGCGGCCTCTCCCCGTCAGCATGGGATTTATTTGTATTGTTGCCTTTTATTACTAAGTAATTTTACAAATGTTGAGTTTCAACACACAGAATATATTTCAGCCATATCCATCTCCTCTGTTTTCCTTAAAACAGAAAACTGAATGTAAAGCCTGGAGTGTCTTTGCAGAGAAATAATGCAAACCAGACACAGCCAGAGACACGTGTGTGTGAATCAAGCTCTTGATGGGGAGAGGTGGAAATTTGCACAATGCTGAAGATGACGTTTCAGTGTGTAAATTGCTTTTTCTCAAAGTTCACAAACGTCTTTCTCCCCCTGCACAGACGGCGTCATCTCTGCGCACACACTGCGCTCTGTGGCTTGGTGTTACTGTGTTATGCTGTAACTGCAGAGCAGAGCAGCCACAGGATTGAGCGTGGGTGGAACAGGCATGTGGCTTTTTGGTGGCACCGGGGCCACGGTGAAAGCCACCTAGGAGTCACTAGGCAGGAAGGGAAAGACAGGCGCCATCCAGCAAGGCCTCGCATGCAGACGTGCATGCCCGGCTGTGCCTGGGATGGATGTGCCGGAGGAGGGCATTTCCCTGATAACGGGGCTGGGTAACCAGGAGCCACGGGTGTGTCTTGCCAGCTCTCCAAAACCCACATTCATTCCTTATACCTCTTTTTTTTTTTTTAATTTGCCCTGTGTTTGCAAATTATGTTGCATGGGCTGGGGCTGGTACTGTCTCTCTCACTGTCTGTAGATTATACCGACCTGGCCATGAGCACCGTGAAGCAGACGCAAGCCATTCCCTACACCGGGCCCTTCAGCCTGCTGTCCTACCAGCTGCAGAAACTGACCGGTGTGTGCGTGCGGGGCGGGGATGCCCGTCCTGCTCCATCCTTCAGCAGGGGAGTTCTGCATCCAGGAGATGGGTTCCTGGGTTCCCATGATTGTCTCAGAAACCGGTTTATACTTCACACGGTCACCTTTAGGAGAGAATAGGCTCACATGTCTTAAAGTCCGATAGCTCCCCTTGTTACATAATTCGAAGAGTATCGGTAGTCTCTGCTACTTGTGCATAAAACCCACTTTTGCTGACTCTACCTAAAATTTTATCTATTTTTTTTCTTTGATCAGTACCAGTGTATGGAGTAGTTTTTATTTTATTCATTTTTATTCTTTAAAAACAAATTTTACGAGTACTCATGGCCATCGGCCACAGGCCTTGGAGAGAACAAAAGCCTAAATCTGGCTCACCTATTCCATTTGCTGGGCACAGCGAGAGCCGCACACCTATAATCCCAGCACTTAGGAGGCTGAGGTAGCAGGATCACTACAAGTTCAAGGCCAGCCCGAGCTGTATAGCGAGACCTTGTCTCAACAACAAAAAGAAAAACAAGCCTATTCCGTCTGGTTTTGCCATTTGAATAAAAGATCTTTATGTGGTAACATAGTGAGGGCTAATGAGTAACAGCTTATCTATCTTTTCTAATGCCCCAGGAACAGTCCAGGTGTGAGTGTGCTTCCTCAGTGTTCTCAATTCATAAAGTGCTGCTGTGAAGCAAACCAGCGGAAGGAAAGCCCTTCTTCGCCCTCACAGTATAATTACGGATCACGACATAGAAAGCTCATAAAATAGGTCAGAGTAACCAATTCAGAGGACAGCAGGCCAAAAAAAAGGCTGATCTTCCAAAATAGAATCCGCTGGGCGGCAGTTCAGCTCAGGCAGCCCGAAGGCCGAGGTGGCCAGTCAGTCAGCAGTAGCTGCATCTCTTGTTCAGTGCTGGAGGAAGCCACCGACAGAGGTCTGAACACCCACCGAGTGCCTTGTTGACGGCCACAGCGCTCCAGGCGTTCGTTTCCATGGCCTCGCTGGTGACTGTCGGGCTGGGAGCAGTCACTGAGGCCTGTCGCTGTGTAAGCTGTTTGTGCAGTGAGTTAGGAGTCTTCCTGCCATGGAGCAGTTTCATGTCACAAACAAATGAAAAACTGCCTCTGAAACAGTGTAAGAAAATTATATACATCTTGTAATTACATTTTATTTTGTTTAGGTGATGTAGAAGAATTAGAAATTCAAGAAAAACCTGCTTTGAAAGTATTCAAAAATATTACCATAGTACAGGAACCCGGGATGGTGATACTAGAGGTAAGATAAGATCATTTGCCTAACTGAAGAGAAAGGAAGAGTTTCACAAGAAGTTCACCTACAAGCTGGGTGTGGTGGTGCACGCTTGTGATCCCCACACTCGGAGGCTGAGGGAGGAGGATTGAGACCAGTCTGTGCTATAGAGCAAGACTTTGTCTTTAAAAAAACAGATTCAAGGGGGCTGGGGATATAGCTCAGTGGAATAAGCGCTTGCCTAGCAAGCGCAGAGTCCTGAGTTCGATCCCCAGTACCGCAAAAAAAAAAAAAACATTCAAAAATTATACGTGTCAGGTCTGTGATTTAAGCCTAAATTAGGCTCAGAATGATAAAAGCAGGGAAAAGAAGTGTTAAAAGGAGTAGCTGACCGTAGTGTGAAGTCCCAGTGATGCCCGAGGCCCCAATTTCAGGGAGCGCTGGGTCAGCTCCATCCACTCAGCCCTAGTAGAGTGAATTTGTGCTTCTGGAGCTCCCGTGTGAACGAGGACCCTGGTTTTCAGGGCCTGCCTGTGCTGGTGCCAGTGCTGCGGGGGAGGCGCCAGGCGGCCCTCAAGTGTATGAGGCGTGGCCTCTTGCACCCTGAGCCTGGGGCACTGGGCCCCTGGAGCATGGTGGGGATCTTGGGCTTCAAGTGAGGAGTGAAAGGAAATGTTCAAAAGGTGTGGGGTGCAACTCAGTCAGACTCAAGGCCCAGACCTCCGTCCCTGCCACCAAGCAGGTGATGAGGGACCGCCGGAGACGGCCGGGGCGCTGGCCCTCCCGCCCTGCCGCTGACGGTACACGCGAAGTCGTTAGGAGTTTGGGTTTGAATCCAGCAGTTCTCTGGTACGAGCAACTTCTGAGTTGGTTTTCACTTTTACAAAATGAGGTAAATAGTGCTGCTGTTAGAAGAACTAAGTGACAGCGTGTATGAACCCTTCCCACAAAGGAAGTCCTTAGTGTACCCTGCTTCTGTGACCAAGAGGAACACGGAGGCGCCCAGAGTCACAGATTGATTCCCGGCAGCCGCAGTCAGCAGGGGGCAGCGCCATCCACGGCCCAGCCTGGTGGCGGCGACCCCGCACCGCCCTAACCGAACCCTTTGCTCCGCAGTGGCTGGCGAATCCGTCCAACGACATGTACGCGGACACCGTGACCACCGTGATCCTCGAGGTGCAGTCCAACCCGAAAATCCGCAAAAGTACGCCCCTCCTGCTTCTCCCGCGTCTGTGAGCCGAAATGTAATAGTCCTAAGTGACCCTTAGACTCGGATTCATTTCCCTGCGGTCTTTGCGATGTGCACGTAACTGTGCGCGGCTAGTATCTTCCTGTTGTGGGCCCTCCTTTCATGCAGTAAAAGCTCTGGTCGCCATCATGAAGCTAGAACCTGTTAGTTGCGGCCCTTGAGAGGTGCGGAGGGCCCGGATGTAGCTGCGTGGGGGCGCGCTGGCTACGCGGGGAGGCCGCAGGATGGACAGGAGCCCTAGTGACTGGGTGCAGAGGTAAGGAGAGGTGTTGAGACGCTGCTGAACAGCGGCGGGACAGCAACATGCGCTCTCCGCGGGTGTCGTACAGCTGTTGACTAGGAGGGCTTCTGGCTACCAGATGCTCTTCAGCCAAAAAAAAAAAAACTAGTAAAAATATTTTGTTGTATTTTTTTAACATCTTAATAATATTTGTGCATTCAATATATCTTCCATATGCTTTTTTTTCTTTTTGGTTGTTTGAACAGGGTCTCACTCTAGTCGAGGCTGACCTTGAGCTCAGGGTGATCCTCGAGCTTCCGCCTCCTGAGTGCTGGGATAACAGCTGTGCGCCACCACGCCCAGCGTAGTATCACGTCTTTTCTTTGGCACATGACCCTTGTCACACACAGTGGGCTGGCTGGAGTAGAGTGTAAAGTGATGATCTCCTAACTCCCTGGCCCTTCAGTCCCAAGCCTGCACACACAACTCGTGTTTACATCTGTGGTTGGCTTCAACCGCTAGTGTCAGTTCCTGTGTCCCCTCTCCAAAGACAAAGCTGGACATTGTGGCCACACCAGCACTTGGGAGGCTGAGGCAGAAGGATCACCGCAAGTTCAAGACCCATCTGGGCTATATACAGAGGCTCTGTCTTAAAAAGTACATAAAACAGCCTGCCACTTCAGGGTTCTTTAGTAGACCTTGGATAAGGCCCTCACAGGTGGGTGCAGGACTCTGGGCCCCGGTACCTGGGAGGCCGGCCCTCCTGACAGTGTGGCTGCTCACTGGTGCAGAAACTGTCTAAGCAGGGCCCTGGGACACTGGACTCTGCCTTCTCCGCAGGCGCAGCTCCGAAGGTGCCCAGGAAGCTGGAGACACATGTGTACAGCAAGCGCCTGGAGACCATGCTGCAGTGAGTCCGCCGACCCGCCCTGTGTCTCCTCACACAGGGCTCTGCTGAGGCACTGCGCTGCCCGGGCTGGGCTTGAACTTTCCATCCTCCTGCCTCAGCCGAGGGCAGGGATCACAGGCATGCGCCACCGCACCTGGTGGGCACCTCATCGGGAGGAAGTGCACGTAACTGCTGCCAACCACCCGGCCTGGGAACTGCCTGCAGGGACAGTGGCCGGCACAGCCTTGTCGCTGTCAGCCAGGGTCCCTGTCCCGGAGAACCCTTTGTGTGTTTGCTTCTGAGACCTGAATTCTTGCAGAATTCCTCATTGACCCCTGCAGACAGAAAGTCTGTGCCTGTGAAAACACAGACCTCAGTACTGCCTAAGCATGGCACTGAGCCCCCTCCCTCACCCTCCAGTCTGCACTCACTGTGCAGTGTTTGCAGAGGAAGTCAACTCCTCGCAGGGCTCGTGCCAGGGCCATGGTTTATTATCCCGGTGCTGCGGGTGCTGCGGGTGCTGCGCTGTGCCAGGAGTGGGTCCCCCAGAGGCTGGAGCCAGGCTTGCAGCTCCTCTTGCCCTGGCTCTGTGGCCTGAGTCCAGGGAGCACCAAGCTGCATCCCCTGCCTTTTCAGATTTTGATTTTGAGATGGTCTCACAGCATTGCACCAGTGAGACTCCAGTTTACAACCCTCCTGTGTCAGCCTCCCTGGTGCTGGGGATCACTGGCACATGCCACCGTGCCTGGCCCCGTACCTGCCAGCCCGGCCCGGCCCAGCCCAGGCACCTCAGGACTCACTGCATAAGCAGTGGTGACGGGAAAGCTGTGGGTAACAAGCTGTGTCTGGGAGCCCCTATCACCGTTACGCTCCTGCTCCCAGGCCCAGGATTGATGAGTCTTGCCTCCTTGCAGGGACATATTTGGAGAAGACTGCGTGAGCGTGAAAGATGGCTCTGTCCTCAGTGTCACCGTGGATGGGAAGACGGCCAACGTTAACTTGGAGACTCGGGTATGTGCTGGGATGGCTATTGGCACCTGTTAGATCATACAGGACACAGCCTCTGACCCGCGCTCAGCGCCCCACTGTGCGCCACAGGGGTTTCACTCAGCCCCACCTGCTTACGTGGGTGCATTACAGGCAAAGGCACCCAGTGCCCTGCTCATCACCAAAGGGTGCCCAGTTCTCCAGCAAGTGACCCCGCTGTGTCCCCCACAACCCGAGCCCACAGGGCCCACCTAGTCCAAACCCTGCCTTCTGGGTGGGGCCCATTCCCAGATCCCAGAGCCAGGGCTTGCGGCAGGATTTCAGGAGCTGAGTAAGTAAAGAGCATCTGCCTCTCAGAACCCAGACTGACCTCACTCTCCCAGCCATCCTCCTGCCTCAGCCTCCTGAGTGCTAGGATTAGGTGTGCATGTGATCTGTGCTTCCTGCAGGGCAGGTTGGGGAGACACGGCCAAGGCCTTAAGAGGTGAAACCTTGCCCCATGTGGTGGTGCCCACCTGTCATGCCAGCACTCTGAAGGCTGCTGAGGCAGGAGGATCTCCGCAAGTTCCAGGCTATCCTGAGTTACATAGCGAGACTCTCAAAACACCAAAAAGAAAAAACAGAAAGAGGGGCTGTGAAGTAGACCTAGTCACTAGGTTTCCTGTCCATCGTGCATTCTCCCCGAGTCCGATTGCTTTCTGAGCTCATGAAGCTATTGGGAGCACTCCACGCCTGACCCCACCCTCTTGGGGAGGCCAGGCCTAGGGCACTGCTACAGGGCACTGCTACCCAGCACTGCGTCCCCAGCAGCGTGTCCCCCACATAATGTGACATGACAGTGACTCTCGCTGCCCTGCAGAGCGTGGAGTGTGAGGAGGGCAGCGAGGACGACGAGTCGCTCCGGGAGATGGTGGAGTTGGCAGCGCAGCGGCTGTATGACGCGCTCACGCCTGTGCACTGAGGCCCAGCCTTGCTCCAGAGCTACCGCTAAGGAACCTGCTGCCCACTGCCTCGGCATAAATTTATTGGTGCTGCCGCCATGGAAACCCTTTGCCATCAGCTCATGCCAGGCCTGGAAACCACACCTGCAATCCCAGCACTCGGAGGCTGAGGCAGGAGGACTGCAAGTTCCAGCCCAGCCCCCCCCCCAACTTAGTGAGACCCTCAGAATAAACGGAAAGGGCTGGGGATGGAGCTCAGCGCAAAGCCCTGGGTTTAATCCTCAGCACCTAAAGGAAGATTTGCACGTCACAGCTAAGTCAGAGTTTGGCTCGCCGTGTCATTAGCTCGTACCCCCATACTCGGGATTTTAATGAGGAGCCTGAGGCCTTTGCTCCAGAGCCTTGCCGGTCTCCTGTCCTCCCTCCAGAGCTCCGCGCCCCCCCGCCCATCATTTGACAGACGTGGGAATTGGGTAAGGGTCCAGGTCCACGTGAGCAGCAGAGGTGCCGAGCATCACAGCTGTCACTTATTCAGGTGACAGCTGAGTGTCTCTGGCAGTGCTGGCGCTGCGGGGCTGCCCAGCCTCAGCATCACCTGCTGCACGTGCTGTCCCTCCCACCGACACCGCCTCATCTCCAGCCTCTCGTCTGTGACCAAGCCCCCAGACGCTGGTAACAAACCACTGCATAAATCCGCTGCTTAAAACAGCTACTTTTTTCTTTAGTACTGGGAACTGAACTCAGGACCTTGCCCCTGCCAGGCAGGCACATGTGCTGCTGAGCTATATCCCCGGCCCAAAACAGCCACTTTTGTAAAACAGCCTACTTTATGGTTGTCTTTGGCCTATATTCAAAGATCTAGAGACGGCTTTTTGGAGGGTCACATAAGATTTTATTATGATAAATTTAAAAACATTACAGCTGGTTGTAGTGCCACATGCCTCTAATCTCAGCACTACAGGAGGCTGAGGCAGGAGGATTCCAAGTTTGAGTCTCACTTAGGTCATTTAGACTCAGAATACAAAAGAAGCTGGGGGTGTAGCTTAGTGTAACGTTCTGGGTTCATTCCCCAGTACTGGGGGTAAAAGCCGTAAGTTCTAGGTTTTATAGCCATTGGACACATACCCACAAGTGTCCCAGTGGCTTCCCCCACCTGCAGTGTATAATCCAACACAGAGGGCTGTCATCGTCCCTGCCCCCACCTGGTCCCCACTCCCCAGAGTGACCGGCTTGAATCCCAGGTGCTGGTCAGTCACCATCACCATCAGGCCCTCGGCAGGAATCATGCAGGTTTCAGACCTCGACATGCCTACAGGAGGTGGAGGTGGAGGTGGTGGCCTGAGTACTCCAGGGGCCCAAGGGGTGAGCCCAAGGCTTGGTCCTCTGCAGCAGTGCCTGCCCTGGCTACAACCATTCCTGGACTCCACCAGGAGCTCAGCTGTCCCAGTGGATGTTGCTTCGGTGAGGGTGAAAATTAAAGGTGTGAATTTATAACAAGGTGTGGTGGCCCACGCCTGTAATCCCAGCACTCAGGAGGCTAAGGCAGGAGGATTGCCCCAAGATGAAGGCCAGCCTAGGCTATACAGTGTTTTCAAAGATGGCCCAGACTACATATTGAGACCCTGACCTAGCAGCACTGAAAGAATTCACAGCACATGGTTCAACCAAAAAGAGGAAGAACTCCAGCTTAAGGAGCTGGCAGCCCTGGGCCAACCCAGAGAACCGTTTCTGAGGTGCTGGTGTTGGGCTTGGCCCTCCAGTCACTGTCTCGGCCCTGGCCTGGCTTTGCAGGTCAGGAGGGGCCTCCTCGGAGGGGCGCAGTGACAAGGGCTGATCCCACCAGGCGCAGCTCTGCTGGAATCGGGGCCGGGGCTCGGCCCTGTCCTGCCTGTGGCACTAAGGGCGGGTCCAGGACCTGAAGGAAGGTGACACTGCCGGTGCCCCTGTAGCCCAAGGGGAGAACAGTTTCAGTAACTGCTGTGCGGCCCATCTGCC
Source organism: Dinomys branickii (assembly GCA_004027595.1). Classification (NCBI taxonomy): domain Eukaryota; kingdom Metazoa; phylum Chordata; class Mammalia; order Rodentia; family Dinomyidae; genus Dinomys; species Dinomys branickii. Next base: position 128,009 of record PVLD010003202.1, read on the forward strand.
CCGGGAAGGGCAATCAGTCTTGGGATGAGCACCGGACAGGCGCCTGGCCCTGGTCCCCAAGGTGGCTTCTGCGGAGTCACGTGACAGACAGCCCTACCTGGTTCCTACGCGGCCGCCACACCGCCTCCGGGCCGCAGAAGGCCTTTCTGCTTCCCGCGGCGTGGGCTGGGCCCTGTTCCCGTCCCCCTGCGGGAGGGACGCGGCCGGCTGGCAGGGGTGCCCGCTTCCGGTGGTGACGGAAATCAGGCCCAAAGCGCGGATCTAGAGGAAAAAACTCTCACTCGGAAGAGAGACGGGGCGAGCGGAGGCCAGGGTCTCTCTGCCCTTTCCGCTGCGCCGGCCGCGGCCCCGGGCCTTCGCGCTGCCCTACGTCTCCAGCCCTTTTCATTATATTTAAGTCGGGATGCCCCAGGTCACTAAGCTGCCCGGGCTGGGCTCACCCTCGCGATCCCCCCGCCTCGGGGGATCCTCCCGGTGCCTCAACAGGCGTCAAAACGGGCCGGAGATCCGTCATGCAGCCTCAGGAAGCTGACGCTGCAGCGGCGGGGAGTGCCGCACTGCGCAGGCACCCCGCCCCGCCCCGCCCTAGACCGGATATCCGGTCCGCTGGAGCGGCGGGATGGAGCTACCTGTCTTCGCTGCTGGCGGGAATCGTTTACTGTGGCCTCGCGTGTTGCTCTTCGGGGATTCTATCACTCAGGTACCCGGAAGCTCGGCCGCGGGCTCCTGGTGGTGCCTCCGCGCCCACCGCTCCCTAGCCCTGAAGCCGCGTTCTCCCCGCCCGCCCGAGCCGCTCCGCGCCCGCGCCAGCCGGCAGGGGCCGCGCGCACGCCGCCCCAGTCTCTGCAGCTTTGGGCAGCCCTTTCCACGCAGAGAGCACTTTGAACCAGCTGGGCGATGATGGATTATCTTGAAAATAAAGTGCATTCAAGAATCAAGTAGAAGCTGATGCGGTGGCGCACACCTGTAATCCTAGCGGTCTGAGGCTGAGGCAGGAGGGTTTCAACTTTAAGCCCAGGTTGGGCAATTTAGGGAGACCCTGTCTCAAAATTTGGCCCTGGGGTCAACCCCTAATACTGCGGAAAAAGCAAATGATTATCTTTTCACCAACTTGAGTAGAAAAAAATATGTAAAGGAAGATAAAGCTGCTTCCCTCGTTTCCTTTTTGTAACATTCAGGCCTAGTGTTCTAAACCAAATGTGTTTGTATATGTAACATTGTTTTTAAACGGGAGCAGTAGCTTTTCAAGTTCCCTGTGAAGTGTATCAAGACGTGTGTTATGCAATTAATAAAGCAATGATTGCCTTTTTTTCTCTCAGCTGTGGGGAGGTGTAGCTTCGACTTCATTTTCCAACTGAACAGTTAATCTCGTGCACATAGTGGGATTTTTGTTTTGTTTTGACTTTTGGTGCTTTCGCCCAAGGCAGTGTTCCTAGACCTCCTTTACCTTGAGACAGTCTTGCAGACTTGTCCGGGCGGATCTCCAATTTGCCATCGTCCTGCCTCAGCCGTAGCGGGGCTCCCCAGCGTGCACTGTGCTGCCCTGCGAGCTCTTTCAGTCTGGTTGCGGAGAAGGCAAAACTTTCCTTCGGGAGCTCGGGTGAAGCTGCGCGGTCCGGACAGTCGGGGAGGCGGAGGCCCTGGGACGGGCGCAGTAGCGCGAGGTGACGGTGCCCTTCTTCAGTTCTCTTTCCAGCAGGGCGGATGGGGCGCAGCGCTGGCGGACAGGCTGGTCAGGTGAGACGCACGGGCGTGGTAGGGAAGGAGAGGGACGCAGCGCGGCTTCCCGTGGCCCCCGTGGGTGGTGTTTGGAAGAAAGGACGGGACTCGGGTTTGGCCGCGGTTGGTGCGCTGCTCGCACTCACGCCTCTCCGGGCCGGGCCGCGCCGTGCGGAGCTCCGCAGAAAGGAAACCGAGTGGCCCGAGTTCGGCATCGGGGAAGAGTCAAAGTCGGACGGTGTGGTGACAGAAGGCATCATCGAATGGCATTGCCTGCCCCACCACAGGACCAGGACGAGTCCGGCCGCGTACCCGCGGTGATCCTGGTGTGGCGGCCCGGCCGCCTGTGGTCATTAGTAAGTTCGCAGGTGCGGATCGAGTCATGCCCCAGTGAGTCTTGCTGGGCGCTGTGGCCCACGCCTGTCTCCCAGCTGCTCCACGCACTGAGGCACAGAAATGGACCGCGTGGCTTCCCAGCTATGCTGCTATCTAGGAAGCAGCTCTGACCTGGGCTGGGACAGAGCCCTCACCTGCCAAGCACATGCTGTACCCTGAGCTGAGTCCCCAGCCCCCTTACTGTTCCGACAAGGGCTCACCAGGCTGGCCTCAGACTCCAGATCCTCCTGCTTCAGCCGTCCAGAGTGCTGGGATTGTACGTGTATGTAGACCATACTCAGACAATTTAAAAAGGAAAGTTCTGGTCGTGGTGGTGCATGCCTGTAATCCCAGCACTTGAGAGGCTGAGGCAGGCGGGTCCTGAGTTCAAGACTAGTACATAGTTCGAGGCTGGCCTGGGTCCATCCTGAAGATGTTTCATAAATCTCTACTGATGAACTGGTTTACACAGAAACACAACACAAAGTCATTGAATCAAATCCAAAAATCTCAAAATATTCTATCCACTTACCCTAAACAAAACCATTGTGTTTCTGGTTCTTGTCATTTAAAAAAAACAAGGTCTCACAGTACAGTTTAAGAATTATGTAGCCCAGGCTGGCCTCAAACTAAAGGCTATCCTCTGGCCTCAGCCTCCCAAGTTCTAGGACTACAGGCATGTGCCACCTCACCTGACGTTTCAGTTTAGTTCTCAGTGATTTTTCTTTTTTTTTTTGCGGTACTGGGGATCGAACTCAGGACCCTGCGCTTGCTAGGCAAGCACTTATTCCACTGAGCTATATCCCCAGCCCTTTTTTTTTCCCCCTTTGTGAGATAGGATCTCGCTATGCAGTTCAGGCTGGCCTCGAACTCAAAGCAATCCTCCTGCCTCAGTCTCCCGAGTGCTAGGATTGCAGGCGTGCACCACCATGCCCGGCGGTTGTTAGTGATTTTGTAGCTCCTGTACTTGCTCAGAGCACTCTTACTGCTTGCGGACTGATTCTCAAAGCGCCCCTTAGGTGGGGAAACCAGCCAGCAGAGCAAAGCAGCCTTTCTGCCTGGAGAGAGAGGGCTGTGCGCGGACAGGGCCGGCCCCCCTCCCTCCCAACAGTGCCACAGCCAGTCCTGTGCACTTGCTCCATTCCATACAATTTCTCATTGCAGAAAATGCGACGTTGTGAATCGCGGATTTTCAGGTTACAACACCCGTTGGGCCAAGATTATCCTTCCGAGACTGGTGGGAAACGACGACAGCCCCAAGGTGGTGACTATTTTCTTTGGCGCCAATGACAGCTCCCTGAGAGGTGAGGTGCGTTGTCACGGTCCCCACCTCCAGCTCACGGTGGCTCCTTGACAGCCAGTCTCTCCTTGAGCCCTGGCAGGTGTGGTTCCCGCATCTGCTACTTCCTGGGTGCTTTGGCCCCAGCTCCTCTCTGTTCCCCCAGGTTGTTGGCCAACCTGGTCCCCTGGAGTCGGGGCAAAGTTGGTGGAGGTAGGGGCGGCTTGGGCCATGGCTCACTGGCTGGGAAGAGCAGGCCTCCCTGCATTTTGGCAGTACCAGGGACAGAACTCAAGGCTTTGGCACTGAGACACATCCTGGCCCCTTTTTATTCAGAGACAGGGTCTCACTGAGGTGCCCAGCCTGGGCTTGGACCTCTGATCGTCCTGCCTCAGCCTCCCAGGGTGCTGGCATCACAAGTGTGCACCTCCTCGCCCGGCCCAGCCCCTCTTCTCCTGAGGAGTATCAGCCTTGGCTGTGGGAAGCCTGCCAGCTTCCAGAATTGGGGAGGTGGGTGCACGTGTCCATGCGAGTGGCTGCTGGGCCTGGGCACACTGAGGGCCATCGCAGGGGGGGCAGAACAGGGATGGAAAGCAGCAGTGAGTAGCTTGGCCAGGGGCTCCTGTCACCCAGTGAGGAAACAAAACACAGTGCAGGTGTGGAGGTGAAGCTAACCACATGGAAAAATTTATTTTATACCCAAAACCATAAGAAAGAAAGAGGTGAGTTTTAGTGAATACAGGGCAAGGACAGATACTTTCTAAACTTAGAAACAGTGGAAGAAGGTGCAAAGGAAAAACTGGTTTATGTAATAGTTAAAATAAGCCAGATGTGGTGCACGCCTGTAATCACTGCACTCAGGAGGCTGAGGCAGGAGGATTGCTGCAAGTTCAAGGTCAGCCTGGACTACAAAGTGAGTTGAAGGTCAGCATGAACTGCGTAGTGAAACCTTGTTTCAGAAATTAAGAAAAAAAAAAGTTAAAATACCCTATATTGGGGCTGGCAGTATAGCCCAGTGGTTAGGTTCAAGTCCTACCACAACAGAAAAACTTGTGTGAAAAACTTACAAAAAGCCAGGGGAGAAAAAATTAAAAGGTCGGGCATGGTGGTACATACTTGCAATCCTAGCACCCACAAGGCTGAGGCAAGATCACACCAAGTTCAAAGCCAACCTGGACTGCAGAGACTCAGTCTCAAAAATCAAAAGCAAAACAAAATGCTTTACAACAAAAAAAATGGCTGATTGAGGCAAACACTTGAAACATGACCCAAAAAGGGCCATCACTTTAGTGTGGAGATATCCAAGTATTACCTCCGGTAGAAAAATGAGCAAGACATGAACAGCAACTTCAAAGGATGAGTTGAACAGCTAATACATTTATAAGTATGGAGAAAACTAGGAACTTCACTTTCTGACTGAATTGGCAAGCAGCCTTAGGCCGTACCGCCACCCAGGTATGGTGGAAGGGGGGCTCTTCTAGGTCTGGTGGCAGCACCAGGGTCCCCAGGAAGCCCCCGGCCCAAGCCGTGGCAAGGGGAAAGTCCAGCGGGGGATGGCACAGAGGGCACCACGCACACTTAGCTCACATTCACAGCCACCAGCTTGTAGACCTCAGCTTTGGGTTTTATTTTGTACTTTTTTCTGTATTGGGACTTGAACTCAGGACCTGCACTTGCCAGGCAGAAGCTGAAGTCCATCCCTGGCCCTTTTCTTGGGTTCTGTTTTGAGACAAGGTCCTGCTGTAGAGGTGAGGTGGGGCTGAACACGTTAGGAACAGGCCCAGGTGGCCTTGAGCGCACATTAGTCCTCTTGGCTTGTTTTGTTTCAAACTTCTGAGACATAACCTTGGTGGACTGTGCAGGCTGGACTCAAACTCACAGTCCTCCTGCCTCAGCCTTGTGAGTGGTGGAGTTACCCCATCAATTGTCCACACCTCACCAATGGGACAGCACAGACAGGCTGGGGAGTCTTGGGTGGCCAAGGGGAGGGAAGGGCAGGGCTGGGCCAAAGGGTCTGCTGCCCCTGGAGCTATATTCTGATTAACAGAGGGAAAGGTCCTGTGCCGGTGGCCCTCAGTGTCCCAGGGATAGACACGTGCAGCCCATGACACCCGTGTTCCTGGCAGATGAGAACCCCCAGCAGCATGTGCCCCTGGAGGAGTTCGTGGCCAACCTAAGCAGCATGGTGCACTACCTGCGCTCCGTGGGCGTGGCAGAACACCACGTGGTCCTCGTCACCCCGCCTCCACTGTGCGAGGCCGCCTGGGAGCAGCAGTGCCTGGCACGGGGTAAGTAACACCCTGGGCCCAGCGGGGCTATGGGCTCCAGGCAGCCGAGGGTCCCTGGGGCTTCCACACAGGCTCACAGCCTCCCGGACCAGAAAAGGGACTCGAGCTGGGCGGGGGGATAACGGCATTACCACCACGCAGGATGCCGTTCTGGCCAGCCTGATCTACGTCAGAGATACTGTCTCCAAAAGTGAACAGAAACAAAAGGACTTGTCTGGCCTTGGCCAGGGCTGTGCGCTGAGCTCTGTGGTCAGCAGGGTCCAAGGGGCCGGCGCCACCCCTGGGACCTGCAGGCATCGGTGCCTGCTGGCTGCAGTGACGCCACCCTCCCATTCTTACCCTCTTGGCTGTTCTGCTGCCTGTGTCCGTGCTGCCGTCTGTGACCTGTTCCACACAGACACACTGTGCACTGAGTGTTATTACCCTTCTGGCTGGAGGCACCCAGCGCATCTTGAGCTGTGAACTGGGAGGGGGGCAACTCTGGATGAGTTCCTGGCTCTGCGACACAGGCTGCTGTCACAGCCAGGGATGTTTCCTTCCTGTCTGACCCTTGGCCTAGGCCACATCACCACACCCCAGGCTGCCCAGTGCCACCACACAGCAGGCCCAGTCATCAAATGGAGACAGCACCCTCAGACCCCCAGCTCCACGCAAGTCCTCGGGGATCAGCAGTCGTCACCTGCCTGGGCCCCACCCTGTCTCCAGCCTCTGCCACAGCCTCTCGGCCCCCACCTGCAGCTGTGCCCACACACGGCCTGTGACACACACTGCTGCCCACACCCCAGCCAGGCCAGCACGTGGGAACATGAGGCACTATCCAGGCCCCCGCCTCACCGCTGCCGCCTGCTGTCGTGCCCACAGGTCACAGGCTAGACCGCCGCAACTCAGTGGCTGGTGAATACGCCCAGGCTTGTGCACAGGTGGCCCACAACTGTGGAACTGAGGTCCTTGACCTGTGGACCTTGATGCAAGAGGACAACCAGGTAGGGTAACTCGGATATGCAGGGTCACAGCAAGGCCAGGCTGAGCAAGGCCCTAGCAAGGGCTCTTCCCACCTCAAGAGCAAGGAGAGCGGCTTTTATATTCCCGGCACAGGCTCAGCCTGGGCTCAGGTGGCACGTGGTGTCCCAGGCGGGTGCTCAGGTCCCCAAGGCTCGTGGGCAGCAGCAGCATCCAGGTCACGTCCCCAGGGGACGCAGGTGGGTGCAGTGACAGCTACGGCGTGGGGGGGGGTGCGAGGTGGTGGTGCGTAGAAGCTCCCCGGAGGTCAGGTCAGGGTGGGGAAGGTTCGGTCAGACAGCACCCCAGTGCTCGCTTTCACGCCATGCTTGAGGGTGAAGGCTTTGTCCTTGGGCCTTGAAAGCCCTGAAGGCAGGCGGGCAGCGCGCGGGGAGAGGAGGTCTGGTGCGGCGGCAGCTCCTGCTCTTTGTGGCCCAGGGAGGAGCACAGCCTGGGCCACTGCCCCTCCCTGAGTAGCAGCCCTCAGGGGCTCTGTCCCCAGCCAGCTCCCTGCCTGGACACACAGGCCCGCCCGTGTGGCACCCCAAGTGCCGTGCCGCTGTCTGGACTTCGTTTCCGCTGTTAAGGACCCGGAACCCAGCCAGAGTAGATTGGACAGGCGCCTCCCTGCTCCCTGGCCACACGCCTGAGTCCAGGGCCGGGAGCCATGCAGGGGCATTAGCATTTAGAAAAACCACAGGCCAGCTGGGCACGGGGGCGCTTATCTGTGATCCCAGCACTGTGGGAGGACAAGGCAGGAGCCTCGGCAACTCAGTACCTTAGAGACTTTCACTTAGTTTTACATAGAAAAACTGAAGGATTGGGTTGGAGCTCAGCGTGGGGGCCCTGGGTTTCCTCTCAGGTCCTGCAAGCAACCCCCTCCCCCACTGTACCCCGGCCCCCCCAGGACTTCTCCACCTACCTGTCAGACGGACTCCACCTGTCACCAAAGGGCAATGACTTCGTGTTCTCACACCTCTGGCCACTGGTGGAGAAGAAGGTGTCGGCCCTGCCCCTGTTGCTTCCCTACTGGAAGGATGTGGCCACTGCAAATCCCGAGTGGAGCCTGCTGGGAGACGTGGAGGGAGACCCCGTGCCCACTGGCTGCCCACCTGCTGGGGCACATGCTGAGGAGACAGACAGGGTGCTCTCCTCATGCTAAGTCCTCGCCTCCGGTTCTGCATCTAAACCACTTGCCAGGCTGGGGTTGTGGCTCCATGGTACAGCCCTGCCTGGCAGGCATGAGAGGTCCTGAGTTCGGTTCCTGGTACCCCAAAAATAAACTCACGCTTGACATTCTCATTGCTATTAATAAAGGCTTCAGGGCTGCTCAGCGTTGCCTTGTACTCGGTATGTTCTGCTTTGAGACTGAGGCCGACTGACAGGCAGTACCATGGCTATAGAACACCCCGACCAGCCTGCTCATCTGGAAATGGCAAAAAAGGGAAGGACAATTTCTTTTTTAAAAAAGTCACAATTTTATAAAAACTGGTTTTCTTCCTTTCTGCTGAGATCTGTCAGACATACACACGCCCTACTCACCTCGTGTCAGATTCTGAAAGTAACTAAAATACAGGGACACCATGTCTAGACAGGAAAGCACAAGGGGCACAAGGTCCAAGTTCAACGTAACGGCGTCTGTGTAACAAAGGGTCTCTGGAGAGCCCCGTCTGTTGGGACTCACTGGTGGAACCTCACTGCAGGGCTGGGGAGAGAAGCCCTTGGCACCGCTGGGACTCAGCGCAGCTGCAACCGCTGTTGCTCGGTGCAGCTCACAGAGCCTCTGGGCAGAGTCCCAGAGGTCAGAGGGGCTGATGTCGCCTTTGGCTTACAGCCCCTCACTCACACTGAATCAGTTTGTTTGTGGTAGCGGATCCAGGAGCGGGAAGCAGGGTGTAATCCCAGCTGTGTGGGATGATGCAGTGAGACCAGAGCTCAAAATGTAAGAAGTGAAAGCTGGGGACAGCTAGGTGAACAGGTCCAGAGTGGGCAGAACTGGCCGGCAAGCTGGGGCCAGCCAGGGAGAGCATGTGTGTGTCCCACAGGCCAGATCCGAGCTCCAGACAGGACTGGCTTTCAGGCTCCGCAAAGCCCTGGTGTAACACCAGCGTGGTGTAACAAATCACCAGGTGTACCTCCTTTCCTCTACTTGAAGTCCCAGCTGCCCTCCAGAATAACTGCTAAGTTCTCACGGTCACGAGTGTCCCCAGGGCTGTCATCATCAGTTGAAAGGGTCAGGTTTATTAGGCCATACATCCTGACCGTGACCTGCTGCACATTCTCTGCACCACAGCTTGCTGAAGAGAACCTGACTGCCCTGCGCAAGCCAGAGCCCCTCCCCTCTTCAAAGCAACAAGGGTGACAGTGTGGCTGCATCGTGAGCCACTTCCTGTCCGTGGCCCTCCCAAGGTGGGTGCTGTGCTTTCAGGTCAGCTACGAAGCACCTGGCCTGCTCAGTGGCTGGACCGGCACTAGCACTCCGTCTCCTTGCTGTCCACGCGGCTCTGCCGCTGCAGCCTAAACGACGCAGCCTTCTCACTCCGGGTGGCTGGGTGGTCTGTGAGATCCTCGAAGGACTTGGCGGCTGTGCTGCCGGTGGGGAAGGGGTCCTTGTCTGGGGCATCCTCGTCAGCGTGTGAGTCTGTGCTAGGGTCCTCCTGGATGGTGTCCATCCTCTGGTGCTCCAGCTTCGGGGCTGCAGACACCGGTGGCACTGCAGGGCCTGGTGGCAGTAGCTGCAGGCGGCCTGGAGTCTGGGGCGCAGGGAAGGGCTTGATGATGCGTACGGATGCTGAGTCCATGCTGCTCAGCATCTCCACATTCTGCGAGGGCAGACACAAAGGAAGATGGAGCTGTGATCCTGAAACTCCAGCCTCACCCATCAAGCAGCCCCACGCTGAGCCAAGCCCATGCAACCCAGGAAGTGGCTCAGGACCCATAAGAGCTCAAAACTGAGCAAGCTCTATGATGGGGGAAGATCTCCGAAGTGCTGTGGGAATCAGTGCTCCCGGCTGGCCGACTGGCCGGGAGCTCTGTGCCCCGCGGGGCCTGTGAAGCCGGGCTCAGCGGCAGTCTCCAAGGAAGAGCCTGGCTAATAGGAACTCGAGATATACTCACACTGGGGTGAAACAGGGACAGAGACTCGTACTGCTTATCCAGCTTCTTATCCTGCAGGAAGTGACAGAGGTCAGCTTGTCCGGCACACACTCTGCGTAAGAGTGCACTGCCCAAGCCTAGATGATGACTCAACCCCCAGGTGCTGGGGTGCAGCGACTCCAGCTTGAACCCGCACCACAAAGAAAAAGAACCAGAGGTGGCAGGGTGCATTTCTTATGCCCCAAGCTAAGGGTCTACTCTGCATTCAGCTGGAATCCACGTGCAGAAGTGGGCAGGAAGAAGGCCAGAGGGCCTCTCCTCATGTGGGTCACAGTGAGGCTGGGCACTGAAATGCTACTAGCAGGAGCTTCAGGGGCAGTGCTGTCCTTGCCCCTGGCTCCAACTACCCCACCACGATCCCACACGGTTCTGCTTTCCCGGAAACCCAACTACTGGAGGGCAGCCTTAGTCCCTACGAATTTCGCTGTGGCTGATGCCTACCAGGTGGCAGCAGGCAAGGCAGAAGCTAGAACAGGGACAGGGCCTGGGCTTGCTGCCTGGCTGCCCCTGTCCTCCAGGTCCACTGAGAATGAAATGAGTCCAAGGTCCTTGAACGGCCAGGCGGGAGGAGCTTCTGACAGCTGCAGTTGCAGCCCTATCCCCATGTAACCAACCGGTGCCACCAAGAGGAGCCGCCCCTGCAGGAGCCTTAGAGGAAGGTCACAGAAGCCTTCCCTGGTCTCATCCTATCACACACAGCCCCCTGCCAGGCAGATTCAAGGTGAGTGGGTTTGTAAGAGCCTGGCGGCGGGGGCTCAAATTGCCAAGATGCCTACAACACAGGAGGCGAAGTCTCAGCTCCTTGCCTGCCTTGGGGGAAAGAGGAAGGAGTGGCGCAGCCTGCAGAGTATGCCAAGAGCTATGCAGTGGATGGGGCCAGCTCTACAGTCACTAACAAGCCTGGATGCTCTTGTCTGAGACGCCACTCACACCAGGTGACACCATCTCTGCCTTATAGATATGAGCTTCCTAAGGACTCATTCAAGATCCCACCAGATACCCTCAGCGGCGCTGCCAGGGCTAACACCAAATAGCTGTCACTGGCAACACACTGCCCTTGTCACAGGGCAGGCTTTATCTTTTCCAGAGACTGCACGGTTGGGGCTGCCTGCAGTGGTAATCAAAGGTTGGAATGTGTAGAGCCGGGGACTTACCACGCAATGGACCAGAATGCTGAAGGGAATCCAGAACAGCAAGGAGAAAACCAGGACAGACCCCACGATGTTGTCTGCTAAGAACTTGCCTGCAGACAGTGCCAAACAGTGAGCGCCCCAGCAAGTGCACAGCGAGTACAGCGAAGGGCTCTTCGAAGCGTCCACCCACCCGTGCGAGGGTACAGTGCACGCCAGCCCCACCCAGCAGCCTGGGGCCTTGGAGGGGGTGGACTGCGGTGCCCTCCTTGGAGCGACCGCCCACGCCGCCCTCCAAGAGAGCTCCTGCCAGCAACAGCTACACAAGGAGATGACGGTCCTGGCACCTGGACAGCAGTACTTTCGTGACCAAGCTCTGTGAATGATGGGCTCTTGAATGTACTCTATCTCACTTCCGTACATCTTAGGCTCACCTTTAAGTAATTTTCCCATCAAACAAGATTCAGATTAACGGTCTATAGAACCATGCTCATTTGACTATTTCTTTCCCTCCTAAAATTCATGCCTTCAAGCTACGAGTCTGGCCTGTCATGCAGCGGTTCTACCCCGCCTGCAAAGCTGGTTCCCACAGAAAACGGGCCCGGCACGGTCTCCTGCAGCCGAGGGCACACAAGCCCTCGCCACTTCCCTACATCAGCCAGCAAAGCGCAGTTCCCAGTGGCCCACGTGGGAACCACTTACCAAAGGTATTGATGCTCAGCTGGTCAATGAAGTCCCAGAACCGCTCGATCACGTCCTGGACTCGTTTCTCACATTTGCCCTGAATTGCCAGCAGAATGGAAGAAAATGCATTCAGAAGCAGCGTAATTGAACACATGGGCATGGGAAGAGCACCACTGCCGGACACCTCCCGTTAGCCCTCTGTGAGTGGCCTTTCCTACATGTGTCACCCACATGCAGTGGGCAGGGGAGGTCACAGCCCAACACCCCAAGCAGCCTGTCTGAAGCCTCACTTGTCCTCAGGTGCAGGAGCCTGTCCTAGGAGCCGGGGTCTGACTCAGACACCCAGACTGAGATCTGTCCAGGCCAGCACCTGCTTCTGCTTCCGTGTCACTCCCAGAACAACTCAAAGGACTGGGACTCAGCCACCGGCTCTACCCAGTCCCGGAGCTCCAGGGACCTTAGTGTCCTAGCTGCCTGCCCTGCAGCAGCCCAACATGCCAACCCCAACAAAAGCACAGAGCGTGTCGCCTTCCACCTACATGACCCAGTCGTTCTACGTCAGCACTCACATTCACATCACAAAAGCCCACTGTACACGGCTTCCCTTTCCTCAGAAACAAGTTCTTCTGCTCAGCATCAACGTAGGGCACGCAGCGGCCGGAAAGGTCCCTGCAGCACACCTTGCACGAGTTGTCAGTTTCTGAAAGGGACGACATAGCCTGACGCTGCAGTCCCCTACTGTGCTCTGGGCCCCGCCTCTTACCAACCCGCTTGCTAGCTCTGGCTTCAGTTCAAGGCTCACACTGTCCGAGCACTGTCTCAGCTTTGGGGACGCAGCTGCCTCGCTACGCAGGGGTCTGAGCTGTCTCCATTGTGCAGAAACCCAAACCGCACGCCACCAAGTCAAGCTGAGGGGTAGGTGGGGCTCATGCTCCTCAGCCCCTGGGGTCCCAGGGCCCACGAGGTCAAGACAAGTGTGCTCAGAAAGGTCTCGATGATAGGTGAACAGCCAAAGCTTTACCCTGGGCTCAGGCCGCTCTCCCCAGGGCTCTACACTGACACGGCCACCAGCCCAGTGTCTGTACACCTGCTGCTCCCTGGCCCCGGCCTGGCTGGGGCACGCCCATGGGGCTGGCATAGACACTGGGGACCAGGCCGTCTGTCCTTGGACTGGAGCCGACAGACTACTCCCTTATTGGGTGAGTCTGGGGAGTCACCATCTCAGACCTTGTTTTTCAGGGTCAGGAAGCCTGGGCCACACACTGAGTAGTCACTCAGCGGTGACTAGGCATGCTCCCTGGTGTCACCAGGCATGTACGCCCCACCCAGTGGCCCCAGACCTATCCCCCATCTGAGTCCCTTGCCCCTAGTCCAGGGGACAGGAGCACCAGGCCCCTCCTCCATTCATCTGCACCCCACAGTTCTGCGGTCTGACAACAGGGCCAGATGGACTCTCCCCGAGTACAGGACTCCTGCCCCGTGGCTCCTGCCAGGCTCTGCGGGGCAGGGTGAGGCCCGTCCTCCAGCCTCACACCGAGCCTGGCACGGGTGCAGACCACCCCGGCGCGCACTTGCCCTGCGATGACCCTCACCATTGCATGCGCAGGACTCCAGCTGCTGCTCGCGCTCACAGAAGGGGATGCACTTCCCATCCTTGCACTTGCCCAGGTCCAAGCACACCGTGTCGTCCTCCGCGTTGCCAGGTGGGGGGCACTCGCTGCTGTTCCCTGAGGGCGGAGACCATCAGCAGCCAGCTGGGCGCGTGCCCTCCTGGCTTGTCTGAGTGAAGCACACCCACTCCTAACGAGAACCCTGTTTTCCCCAGAGTGGCACTAAGGAGCAGCAGGCTGTACCTGTGCAGTAGGACACACCCTTGCAGGTCGCGTTAATGGCTTCCTGGCACCGCTTCTGGGCTGTCTCGAACTGGCAGTTCTTACAGCATGGACTGTTCCTGTCACTGTGGAAGAGCACACAGGGATAGTTCACCATAAACAGCCTTGTGCCACACCCCAGCATGTTACAGAGACCTGACAATCACAGGGGACCCCAGCTGGGTCACCAGGGCCACAGCCCCAGCCAGCCATGGCTGCATCTGCCTCTTCCTCACGTGGAGGAGGTGACACCCAGTTCACACTATATACAGCAGTCATCTTCACGGAATCATGGCACCCATGGTTTGCATTATTTAAAAGGGGAAAATAGCCAGGCATCATGGCGGATGCCTGCAATGCCAGCACTTGGGAGGCTGAAGCAGGAGCACTGCTATGAGTTTAAGACCAGCCTGTGCTACACAGTAAGTTAGAGGCCAGCTGTATTACATGGTGAGACCCTGTCTGCAAAAAACAAAACAAATGCAAATTGACTCACCTCAAGACCATGACTTTAAGTGAAATAAGACACACAAGTATAATACCACCTTGTTTCTCTGATGTGAGAAACTCTGAGGGTAAACAAGGTACAAAATGGACGTAAGATGCTGGGAAGCAGGAAGAGCTTGTTCAAATGGGAAGGGAACAGGAAGGGGAGGAACGGGGATTTCAGAAACAATGGAAACAAAGCTTCTCTAAGCAGGGAGGGGACAGGAGGAGGAAGATGCATTCCGAACTGGCGTGAGCACCCGGGTGCAAGTGAGCACTGTGCACAGCTCCTGGTGTCATCTGTCCTGCTGTCCGGAGGGCAGGCCATGCTGCGTCCGTGTGGAAAAATGGCCACAGTCCTGCCTGTCTTCCAGTGCAGAGTTCTCAAACAAAAACAACTCTGCCAAATGCTTCTGTTTGTGAACCAAATTGGGTACCAATAGAGCATTCATGAACCAAGGTGAGATTGTATGGCAATTATGTTCTAATATTTTTTTTTTAAAAACCCCAAAAATGAAAGAAAGGGAGGCAGGAAGCCAACAGGGGCCTGCCGGGCAGACAGTGAAAGCGCAGGAAGCAGTGCTGCTCTGCTCTGCACAGCTCCATCCCCACTGCCACCCCCCGAGCAGCACTGTGCGCAGGGCGAGGATGCACACACGAAGACCCCTCCCAGCCTGTCGCCTCCCTCTGCCCATCTGCAGCATGGTTCCGATGGAGAAATGCACTTCACAGCCACCATCGTGGCCCAGGGCTACCACTCATCGCTCCTGCAAAGGAGGCGGCTTCTATCTATCTATTTCTGAGACAGGGTCTGTTCAGGCTGGCCTCAAACTCACAACAACCCTCCTGTGTCAGGAGGAGGCAGCCTTTTAAAGTCACTTTGTTTTTCGTGTCTATTTCCTTTAAGGAGTCTTTCAATTGTGGGGATGCCACGTCAGGTAAGGCGCAAGGTCAGGGGCTGTCAAGGGGGCTAAACTAGGGTAGGCACATGCTGAACAAGCACCCAACCAAGATATGCACCCCAGGCCCAAGTGGCTAATACAATGCAAACTGCTCTCCAGGTGGCACGTGCATATTTCTGCTACCTGACACCTCCTGGGCTATGCTCACCTGCACTGCACACCTGGCTTCAGCATGCAGTCGCTGTTGCAGCAGCTGTCGTTGTTGAGGTACATGATGCCAGGGTCACACTCCTCCCCCGCATCCACCCGGGAGTTGCCGCACACCTTGTTGCTGCGCTCCTGGAAGCACTCCTGGGCCTTGCTCTCGATGGTCTTGTAGATGGACTGCTTACTGCAGTTAGAGAACATCTGGAGAGAAAAAGCCCATGAGCCTCAGAAGAACGCACTATTTACTCCCACATGTTGCACCTCTGGCTTAAGCCCAGTTTCTAATGTAAAAGCCACCAATAGCTGCATCAGGGCGGCCATGTTACCCGCAAAGGCCACTGATATGGAATCAAGGACCTCTGCAGGACATTAACCAGCTGCTGTGGCCTCTGGTAAGAAGACAAGTGGCACTGGCACTGGGAGCACACGCCCCTGCCGGGATGCACAGTCTAGAGCAGACACCCGAGTCAGGTCTGTGCACCTGTCACCTCCCGCCTGCCACACAGAACAGTCGAGGAATGCCAGTGGCTCTTCCAGCTGCCCCGGCACATGTGGGGTTCTGAGACCAGAGCCTTTCCATCACCACCCTTCATTCATTTTGAGACAAGCTCTCACTAAGTTGCTAAGTCACAGGGGTTGGGCTCGAACTTGTGATCCTTGAGCTACAGCCCCTAGAGTTTGGGAATAACAGGCAGGCAGGTGCACCACACCCTGCTCACTGGCTCGTACTTGATCCATGTTTAAAGGGTCAAAGCTCAGCGAGAGGCACCATATCACTATCCAGCCCATTTAAATTCCAAATTGTCACTAAATGTTCCCACAGGTCTACGGCACTCAAGTTCACCGGGTTTTTCAACAGTGACTGTGTCTCCAGCTTCCCAATGCAGGGTCAGAATGGCCTTTGACCTTCTCAGCCGCTCTCCAGCTGCATCCCTTTTCTAGACCACCTGCACTGTCAGGAAAGGGGATGAGACCGGGGGAGGCAGAGCTGTCTTCTCTTGGGGCAGGATCTCCTTGGCCCAGGACATAGTACAGTGGCACTGAGAGCAGAGGACATGGTTGCTCCCCGCACAGGGACCCCTTTTACACAGGCCTCACACTACACACATGTGCACGCTGGCCTTGGCCAGGCCTCCAGTCTGCTTCTTCCCAGTAAAGACATTTAAGTGCCTGCCTTCCCCCATCGGACCTCGGCAGGTGGACCCTGGTGGTATTTATTTACTCAGTGCCACCACACACTTGAGCGCGGGAGATCCAGTCAGCACACAAGAGTTCTTCCTTCCCGCCCTGAACACCTTCCCTTCTGCTTGCACCCTTACCGCACATCCTCCTGTTCCTTCTGCGACCTACCTTGGAGATGACAAACCCTCAGCACTCTGTGTTTCTTTCATTACAGTCACCCATTCCACCCTCACTCCCACCCCCAAGCTGCTCTCTCTGTTGGTCCACTTGGTGGAAAACTTCACTGTGAAAGCCCAGTGCCTCCACGAAAACCCAGCTCTGCTGGCCTCAAGGATCAGCAAGACCCAATGTGCCCTTACAGCCTACTGGAGACTTCCACTAGGAAGCATGTAGCAAAGTGCAGCACCTCCAGGCTGCGGCCCTCCCCCTACACGCTGACCCGTCCCAAGACTGAGAAGCAAGGGATCCTAGCAGCACAGGCTGCATCCAACACAACCACCAATTTATTCTGGTCACACACACGTTTATGCTACAATACGACAAGATGTCCCTGCACACAGGAGGTGGCAGAACAGCATGAATGCACATGCCCACACTGGCTCCCACAAGGACCAGCTACTGCACAGGCTCCACATCCACCCTCAAAGCTGCACCAGGCCCCGCCTGCAGCTCGTAGAGCTTGCCTCACCCCTGAAATGGTTCAGGGGTACACATGGGTGATTGCCAGTGACTTTAGCAGCACAGAACACTGCAAAACTGTTTTAGCACATGTCCATCCTCCCAGCAAGGTCCTTTGACAGTGAATGCCTACTTCCACCTCTGAACACAGGTATGCACTACTCAGTTTAAATAAAATGGAATCTACACTCCAGGTCCTGGTCTCTGGCCAGTGTTTCAACTGTGCATGGCCAGACAGCTGGCTGCTACTGCCGGAACAGAGCACCCCACAATACTTCCCACCTGTGGAGTGTCCCTTAGCCAGCATATGTTGGTGTGTACAGACCCGCCGGCAGGTGGAAACCTGAGAATCACAGGATATGCCACACCGGACAGCATGGGGGTGGAGGACGAAGGGACAGGAACAGGCTCCTACCCACCAGGGTTCAGGCAGGGGAAAATCAAACTGTGCTACGCCAAAGCGAAAGAGCAGGAGACTGTTATCACAAGGCAGCTCAACAAAAGGAGGTGACACTCCAAGTGACAGGCAGTGACAGGATGCAGGGGAGGTCAGAGAGCCCCTTCGTGGCCTCTGCCCCCATACCTGCAGACAGCCTGACCTATGGTCAGGACCTGTCAGCACTGGACACAGCGCAGCATCTCAGCACAAACAGTCCTAAGACATCTCTCTTCAGTGAGTTCTGCACCCACGAATTCAAATAACCAGGGACCAAACACTTGTGGAGAAAGTGCGCCTGCCCTGAGTGTGCACAGAGCATTCTCCACGGTGCTACTGAGCACGCTGTGCCCGGCAGTGGCACAGTTCTCCAGTGATGTCAAGCACGGAGCAGGCTGGGTACAGGCTCCATGCCCACGCTGCACCATGGCATGTTGAGAACCCAGAGGCACTGGCACAAACGCAGGGACCTGGCTGCCTGCAGCCTGGAATCTCTTTCTGTGCACAAGGCAGACAGAGGGTCGGAAACACCAAGGCTTAGAATCTGGCAAACCCTGTGTGTTTTATTCCAGAAGTGAATGAAAATGTGTGAAGTACTGCCCAGTTAACCCAAGTAGCAAATTATAAATTAAACAACAGGTAATTTTTAACAAAGCCTGGCCCAGCACACCCTGAAACCTGGAACTCCAAGTCTTACCATCAGTAGTAAATTTTGAGGCCAAATTTAACATAACAATCTAAATGAGTTGGGCGTGGGGGTGCACATCTGTAATCTCAGCACTTAGGTGGCTGAGGCAGGATGGATCACCACTTAAGTTCAAGTTCAAGGCCAGGGTGGACTATATGGCAAGAGTGAGTTCAAGGCCGGCCTGGAATACATAGCAAGACCCTGTCTCAAAATACTGGAAAGTCCAAATGAGAGCTCTAGCCAGGTTTGGGTAGATCGTGCCACACTCTAAAACATATAACCAACCTGCGCTCCTCCACCCCGTGTGCTTCAGCCCTGGGAAAACCCAGCAGAGGAGCACTTCCTGCACTGGCTCCTCTCTCCGCCCCAGCACAAAGTTCCACACGCGCACCTTGTTGTTCTCATGGTCGCCGCTCACGGCAATGGGGTACATCACATATTTTCCACCATGGTCCTCAGTTGGTGCACATTCGGGTAGACCGTCCGGATCATGCTCTGCTCCGAAGTTGTGCCCCAGTTCATGAGTGGTGACCAGGTCCGCTTCCTTAGGGTTCATGTGGAAAGAACATTGACCGTCAGCAACTGTGGCCCCTGTGCTCTTTAACCAAACAAGAGCACAACTGGACCACGACTTCACCCACCAATGACAAAATCAACACAACGGGCGGAAGTCCACTTACTACTACTGCGAAGTCCTTACACAGATTAATGTACATCAGTTGGGGACTTCCGGGAAGATGGCGACCGGGTAGACAGCAGAGAGAGAACCTCCCAGAGGATTACCACCCAAACAATGAAATATAGCAATATGAAGACAGAAATAAGGACTTCAGGGAAGAAGACGACCAGCCAAGAGAGCGAGTGCGGAGGGAAGAACGGCTTCAGCTCCTGAACCTGACAGAGAACGCGCTACTGGGACAAACTGCGCCAAACCGGGCAGCGCTCCGGGATCCCGCTCAGAACCCCACCCCTGCAGCCAGCGCTGCGCGAACTGGAGCAACAGCGACCAGCCGGCAGGATTTCTGAGTCGGGGAAAATCTCCATCCAGGGAAAAACATCTGAACGGCACTCCTGTCTGCACGATCACAGGGTGAGTTAAGTGCGTGCTCTAAACGGTTTTTCATGAATCGGGAAGAAGCTCAGCCCAGCGAGAGACATCAAAGCAGCTTTAAGGACTGCGGGATCTCCCGGGTGGGAAGACCTACTTAGGCGCCCCAACGGGTTTTGTGAGGGGGGAAGGAGCTCCACCCAGGGAGGAACACCTGAGTGGCCTATCTGCAAGAATCCTGGGGTGGCGAGCTGTTTATTCGCCCCGGCCAGGT